>OX387259.1:1787318-1797318 GCA_947562095.1 Branchellion lobata
CTATGTTATCGACGTCATAGTTGTTTGTTTTGTTGTCGGTGTTGTCGTCGATGTTGTTGATGAAGTTGTTATTGTTGTGGTCTTGTTGTTGTATTTTTGTTTTGTTTTTATTGTTTTTTGGGTTTTTGTTGTATGCGCCATAATGAAAATTGTCGTAAGAGTTATTATTATTGTTACTGTTGTTATTGCTGTTTATAATACTGTTGCTAAGGATACTATTATTGCTGTTGTTGTTGTTGTTGTTGTTGTTGTTGTTGTTGTTGTTGGGGTTGTTGTTGTTTTCATAGCTGGAGCTGTTGGCATCGATTGTTGAGTTTATTTTTTCAAAGTTGTTGTTGTTGTTGTTGGGTAATGTTGTTGTTGATGTTGCGTGTGTTGTAGCCACAACATTTGTTGTTCCAACAATTTTATTGTCGTCAAGTCGACTTCTTGTTGAGAAGGACTGCTGGTGATGTTGCTTATTGTTGTTAATGTTGTTGTTACTGTTAATGTTGTTGTTGATGTTACTGTTGTTGTTGTTGTTACTGTTAATGTTGTTGTTTGAGTAGGAAAACGTATGGATATTATCAGGTCCTTTTAATACTTCGTGACCAAAAGATTGTTGTTTGTGTAGGGGTGGTAGTTGTGGCTGCATTAAAGGTGGCTGCATTTGAAGGGGTGGTTGTAGTGGTGGCAGTTGTAGCGGCGATGGATGGGTTTCTTTGAGATTTTCATTGAGATCGTTTTTGTTGTTGTAAATGTTGTTGTTGTTGAAATTGTTGTTAAAGGTGTTGCTGCTGTTGTTGTTGTAAACATTGGGAGTGGTGTTGTACTCGTAGTGTGGAGGGTACATGGACAGAAGGTTTTCATTGTAGCTGTAAGGGGAATGTTCGTAATTGTGTTGTTGGTGTTGATGACGTGGAAAAACAAAAAAATTGTGTTGTTGCTTTTGTTGTTGTTGTTGTTGTGGCAAAAATGGCGTCCGTCTATTTCTTTGGTAGCTGGCAAACGCAGAGTTTGAGAAATTGAAGGAGGGGTCTTGGGGCAGTTGAGATGGTTTAAACAAATTGTTGTTGTTGTTTTTGTTGTTGGAGCAAAAAGACTCGTTGTTGTTGTTCCTGGAAATGTTGGAACTGTTTTGTTTCAATTTGTTATCTTTGTTGTCGTTTTTGTTGTTTTGTTGCGGTGAAAAATGTTGTTTGTTGAAAGAGGATGGTGATTTGTTTTTGTCAACAAAACTTTTGATTTCGTTCTGCTCAAACTTATTCCCACCTCCACCACCACCACCACCACCACCACCTACATTAGCACCGTTGTTGTAGTAGGTATGTTGTTGTAGAGATAAGTGTTGCAAGTGTGGCGGTGGTGGCTGTGGTGGTAGTGGCGATAGCTCCAGTGGCAGTTGAGACGGTAGCTGGTGTGGTAACTGGGGTGGAAGCTGTGGCGATATGAAAGATAGTTGTGAGGGGTTGTAGAAGGGCGTGTGTATGTCGTTAGGAGGCTGAGAGAAAGAATGGTATCGTAATTGAGCTGGGAAGTATGTCTGAGGTGCTTCTGGAAGGTGTAGCGGCTGTGGTAGTGGTGGCAAGTTTTGTGGCGGTTGTGGTAGCGACGTGAGGCTTTGTGGTGGCTGTGATGGCAGATTCTGTGGTGGTGGTAGTGGCAAGTGGGGCAGTGGCTGTAGTGGCTGCGCAGAAAGTTGTGGCGATGGTTGGAGCAGATGTGGCTGTAGTATGTGTGGCTGCGACGAGTGTGGTAGATGTGGCAGGTGCGGCTGTGGTAGGTGTGGTTGGTTCGGCTCCAAAAACTGGTAATTAGGTAGTTGCCATGGCGATGGTATGAAACCACCTTCCCTTTCGTCATGGTGGTGACTTGTTTTCCTGCTCCTGGGCCTGAAGTGATGAGGATGTTCTGTCATGTCGTTGTTGTCGATGTTGATGTTGTTGTTGATGTTGCTGTTGTTGATGTTGTTGTTGGTAACAACGTCGCTCTCAAATGTATTCAGATCATTGCTATGTTCTATGTTGTTGTTGTTGTTGTTGTTGAAAGTGTTGAAAGAACTATTGATTCGTTGTGGCGCAGTGTAGTTGTTGTTGTTATTGCTACAATGTGTTGTTGTTGTTGTTGTTGTTGGAGAATTGAACATTTTTTTGTTGTTTGTCGCGTCAGAAATTGGAGAATTGTTGAGCTCTTCGAGGAAGGATCGATGGTGGTAGAAGTTGGGAGAAAAAATGTCATTGTAGATGTTGTTGTTGCTACTGATGTTGATGTTACTAATGTTGTGATTGTTGCTGATGATGTTGTTGTAACTTATGTTGTTGGTGTGGCTTATGTTGTTGTTGCTGATGTTATTGTTGTTGCTGATGTTGATGTTATTATTGTTGCTGATGTTGATGTTATTGTTGTTGTTGATGTTGTTAGGGATGAGTGGAGTGTTAAGGCTAGCGAAGACTTCATTGATTCTGGGTATGTTGTTGTTTGTACTGTTGTCGCCGTGGCCAGTATTCTCAGTATTGTTGCTATTTTTAAGCATAGTACTCAAACTATTAGCAGTACTACCACCATCACTATCTTTTTTGTTTATACTTGTTCTATCATTAGTATTATTCATATCATTACTGAGAGTAGTAAGACCGGTTAGATTATTATTATTATTATTATTATTATTAGCTTTATCAATATTATTTTTGTTATTGTTGTTATTATTATTCACATTATTATCCATTTTTTCATCAAAAGATCTATTCGTGTTGTAATGTTTTGAACTGTGGTAACTTAAAAAATTGTTTTTATTTTTGTTGTTGTTGGGGTTGAAACTTAAGTTATTGTTACCATTTTCGTGTTCACTAATGCTGTCGTTGTTGTTGTCGTTGTTGTTGAAGGTACATTTATAGTTGTTTTTGTTGTTGCTATTGTTGCTTTTGTTATTGTTATTGTTGTTTTTGTTATTGTTATTGTTATTTTTGTTGTTGTTTATATTTTTGTTGAGAGTGTTCAAATCAACCATACTGCTTTGAAGTTATCATTCAGGTTTGTTGATATTTCTCTTCATTGTAGCTTCTCTGTAGTCCCAAGATGAAGATGTTGTTGTTGTTGTTGTTTTTGTTTTTATTTCGAATATTTTTATTGTTTTTACATCTATATTCTATGTATAATTAATGTTTATGTTTTGTTCAAGTATGTTTTTATTCTTTGTTTGGACTTGATTTGTTTTCAAAAGCTTTTGTATTTTTATTTTTATTTTTTATTTTTCTATAATTCATTTTTTTCTTCTATACTTCTTGATTGGAGAGCTGTTGTTACTATCGTGCTTATGTTGCAGACAGAATCGGATTGTTATCTGAATTTTTTTATTTTTTTAAAAAAATTTTGATTCTAGAAATTTTTATCAACAAAAAAAAAATCAATACGATGTGCTGATACAAAAAGTATTTTTTCTAACTTTTTTTTTCCAAAAAGATTCTGAAAATGGAGTTTTGCAAAAAAAAATTAATTTCCACATCAACATTTCATTCAATTCAAAAAAGAAATAGTCAAAAAAAAACAAATAAAAAATCTCCAGATAAAATTCTTCCACAATCATTTCTATCGAAAAAAATTAAATTATATCCGAAAAATCAGATAATTTTTTTTCAGCTTTTTATGGAAAAAATGATTTTGCAAAATATGCTATAAATGTGATTTTGTTTGCTTGCAGCAATTTTTCAACATTGAATTGTTTTTTTTCCAGTTTTTCTTTAGAAGAATGTAGACGTTGATTCCATTGAAAAAAACTATTGATTCCAAGAGAGACTCAGATTTTTTTGAGAGTGCATATCTATCCAAGAATATAGAAAAATGTGACAAGATAAATGGTTTTCCTTAAAAGATGGATTTGAACTCGGAAAGGTTTTTTGTTAGAAGTAAAACTTCCCACAAAAACCTATCGATAACAAAGAGAAAAAATAATAATAAGAAAATATCTTTTGCAGTTACATTTGAGCTCATTTTTCTGGATGTTGATACGTCGAACGAATAATTTTTTTCTCGTATGAAGATACATCGAATGAAACTTCTACCAAAAATAAATTAAAAACGATGAAAAAAAGGAAAAAATTAGATATAGAAAATAAAAATGAAAAACTAAAAAAAATGTTTTAGATCCGAAAAAAACTCAATAACTATTTAGTAATAAAATAAAAAAGAAACTGGAATGAAGTTATTCTTGAAAAACTCATTTTGATTCAGTGTTAAAAATAAAATTAATGAAACTAAAAATCAAAAAACTGAAAATGAAAAAAAAAAACTGGAAATTAAATGTTCAAATGAAGAAAAGAAAAAAATGAAACGTGGAATGGATGAATGCTTGTAGTTAATGGAACGAATTTACACCGAAATCAACGGTAATCATTTTTCAATTGAAGATACAATGAATTTGTAATATTTTTATTTAGTTGTGTGTATGAAACCAATGTTAATCTTGATTAACGTGACAAAGATGAGGATGATGATGAGTAGAAAGAAAATAAGCAAAAAAAAAGAAGAAAAAAAAAGAAAAAAAGAGCGGAAAAGAAGGAAAATTAAAAAAAGGATATAAAGGATGTGGGATAAGAAGAAGAGAAAAATGAGAAAAAAGGAATGAAAAGAAAAAAAGGAATAAGAAGAAAAGAAGGAGGAGAAGAGTAGGGAAGAAGTGAAGGAAGAAGAAGAAAAAGAAAAGAAAAAAAATGAAGAGGAGTAGAAAAGGGAGAAGAGGGTTGAAAAATAAGAAGAGAAAAAGGAAAAGAAAAAGAAAAGGAGGAAAAAAAAGAAAAAAGGAGGATAAGAAAATAAAAAAAGACAAAGAAGAAAATAGTTTTTGGCTTTTGTTATTTTTATGCCTAATATAACAATCAACAAAAACATCATCACCATCACCAAAAGTATTATGTTTCCATAGTTACGCCTACAAACAAAAATAGCAGGTTTATCCATCAGGCTGAAAATGTTTTGGATCCGATGATGGAGAGTTGCAGCTGTGAGGAATCTGAAACCAGCCACTGCCACTACTACTACTACTACTACTACTTCTACTACTACTATTACAACAACTACTACTGCTACTACTACGACTACTACTACTACTACTACTACTACTACTACTACTACTACTACTACTACTACTACTCCTACTACTACTACTACTACTACTACTACTACTACTACTACTACTACTACTACTACTATTACTACTACTACTACTACTACTACTACTACTACTACTACTACGCCTACTACAACTACTACTACTACTACTACTACTACTACTACTACTACTACTACTACTACTACTACTACTACTACTACTACTACAACTACTACTACTACTACTATTACCACTACTACTACTACTACTACTACTACTACTACTACTACTACTACTACTACTACTACTACTACTACGACTACTACTACTATTACTACTACTACTACTACTACTACTACTACTACTACTACTACTACTACTACTACTACTACTACTACTACTACTACTACTACTACTACTATTATTATTACTACAGCTACCACCACTAGCCCTATTAAGGCTACCAACACCACCACTACTATACTAAAACTCACTGAATTATTTATATCATTGCACTCTAAAGTTTTAATGAAAAAACTTTTTAAATAAAAAAAAATTTGAAAAAAAAAATGGATTCACAAAAATAATTTTCCGCTCATGAATTGCTGAAAATTAACAAACGTGTTTCGAAATCACTGGAGGTAGATAAAAAAAATAAATTTAAAAAAAAGTTTATGAAAAACTCAAGTGTTTAATAACAAAACTAAAAAGTTGTTGTTACTGCTACAATTGTCAGAAAATTCTGATTCAAAAACCTAACTTTGCAGTCTGCAAAACCTTTGTGAGATATTTCAAAAAAATTTTCATGTACTTTTCAAAACATTAAAAAATATTTTCATGATTTGATTTTTTTCCAGATATACTCTAGACTATTTTTTTACAATTATTTCGGAAAAATTGATTTTAGAAAAAAATTCTAGTGAAATTTATCAAAACCTGATCATTTTATTTACAAGAAAAACTTATTCTGACCCTGACCCCAACCTCAATTTTAACCCTAATTTTTTTATTTTGTTTTTCAAAATGCAAAAGGTGTTTTACATAGAATAAAAACTTTGAAACTGTGAGCTTTGAGAAAAAAAATCAAATTTTATTTTTCCTGTTTTTAGCATTTTTTGCCAAAAAAAGAACGAAACACATTTCATTACTTTATTCAAAACTCGCACACTATAAGTGTTTGGTTTTTCTCAAATTCATAAACAAATTCTGTTTTTCCAACTTTTGTTTTTCAAATTTTTAAATTTTTTTTATGTTTTGCACAAGCATCTTTAAGTTACCTATTTTTTAATCAAATTATTTTTTATAAAAACAAAAAAAAACTTTTTAACATGTTCTACATGATGACCTTTGGAATTGCGAGGTATTTCTTTGCCAAAACTGTTTTTTGAAACTTCTTCTTTGAAAAAATAGACGTCAAAATAAGAAAAAAAAAATAAAGAAAAACACTGAAAAAAATTTTTGAAACAAAAAATTAACATATTTATACTACATGACAAATTTTTAAGGCCTTGTAGTGGTTCAACTTGTTGGGGATGATGTATCAGGTAAGAAAAAAATGAATAAATTGGCTGAAAACAAAGAAAAATAAATTTAAATTTTTTTAGCTAACTGTGGAAAGCAAGTTAATTTACATGAAAATATAAAAAGTTGTGAAAACAATAGGAAAAATATTAGAGAAGTCAATTGAAAACTATTAACAATTTTTCAAAATAAATTTGAGGGTTTATTTTTTTCAAATTCGTGTTTTTATATGGCTTATAATCTCAAAAAGGTTCGTTAGGTGGTCCGTGAACGATCAGGGAAGAAATTGAAATGGAAAATGAAAATGAATTCAAAAAATTGAATTTGAAATTGAAAATTTGACTGAAGGTAAATGTGAGAAACCCACCTCTTAAGGTCGTTCCATGACATGTTGTGCTTTTGTGGAGTGGAGGTGGTTGGAAGGTGGTTGAGGTGGGGTTGAGAAGAGGTTGAAAAGTGGTTGAAGGGGGGTTGAAGGGGGGTTGGAAAATGGATGAGGGATGGTTGGAAAGCGATCGGAGAGTGGGTGAAAGGTGGTTTGAGAGGGGTATTGCAGAAAAGGGTGGTTGGAAGGTGGTGGAATGGGTGGGGAATGTGGAGGTGTGATCGTAATTGCAAGCCAAAAAAACTGGAAACTAAAGCAAAAAAGAAGGGTAGAGAGATGGCGGATGATAGTGGGAAAAACTGAAAGTTATAAAAAGTGGATCTTGGTTTCAAGGGGGAAAAATGGTGAAAAGATGGTGCTACGATTGTGGAAACAATGTGAAGGATTGTGAAGAGGTGGAGGAAATGGAAAAAGATAAAGCTGGATTAGTGATAGCAAGAGATGTTGAGGTGTTGGAGAACGAAGGGAGGAAGGGGATGGGAAATGGCGTAGTGTGGTTTTGATGGGTTTGACAGTGAAAATTTATTTTTGTTTTTGATCGAAATAAAATTTCAACATTTTCAATAAAAATGCAAAACCTGCCGTAGATTTTCTCGAGTTTTTCAGCCAAAAACCATTTTTTTAACTTATTTTGTTTGTTTTTTTAATCAGTTTTTCTTTTTTTTTTATTTCTTTTTTTCCATGCCGGCTTTTCAATCAACGAGCCTTTTCAATCATGTGACTGCTTACCACTCGCCCTAATGGCTCTTTAATGGTTCTTTAAATCCGTCGTAAAACTGGCTACAAAACGCTTACTCACCCTTTGAAACAACAACAGCCACAAAAGAAAAAAAGAAAAAGAAAAACCAGAACAGTTATGACGCTATTACGACTTCACGACCAATTTTATTGGGTCTATAAACCCACTCGTGTTGTCTCTGAAGAAGGAGGGAGAGAATGAGTGGGAGGAAGAAGAGGAGGATGAAGATGAGGACAACGATGATGACGTTGATGACGTAGGTACGTTTAATGATGACGTTAATGTCAAATTTGACGTCAAAATCTGCTCTACCGACACTCAATTCAGCAAGAGCTGACAATTTCTAGGCCCAAACTCTCGCATAAATATCTCCCTTCGTGCTTTATACCATTTTTACGGCGCGCGGTGATATATAAGAGTGTATACGTCTTTATAGCAGTGTATGTATGTGTATGTGTGTGTGTATGTGTGTTTGTGGATGTGTGTGTTTTTGTATGTGTTTGTGTGTGTATGTTTGTATATTTTTCGAATTTGTGTCAGTGTTTGTGTGTATATGTTGTTATGTATTTGTAGGTGTGGTTGTGTTTGTGTGTGTGTATATGTGTGTTATAATGCACCAACTCAGGAACATAATTTGTTTATTAGGGTGTTTGTATGACTTTTTGTATGTGTGCTTGTTGTGTGAAGTATGCTATTCAGAGTTAGTTTTGTATTTTGTATTCATTCATTTTTTGTATATGCAAATTTTCTATGTGCTGATACAGATGTGTGACTGGAGTCCTTTTTATGTGCCTCAGGTCATTTTTTCATTCACACAAACGTGTTTTCATACCACATACATTCGATTCGAAAATGTGTGTAATTTACAGCAGTTGTTTATGTTTTTTGTTTTGAATGTTTTTTTTTCTTCAATTTTATATTTTTATTGTTTTAGTTACATTTTTTATTCTCTTTGGTGTTGGTTTTTTCTTTTTCTTTTTTCTTTATTGTTCTTTGTTATTGTTTCAACTTTTTTCTTCATGTTATTCTGCAGTTCTTTGTTTCTTTGTATTGCTAGTTTTGCTATCAGCATTTCTCTTATTAACACTATTGTTATTATTATTTTTTATTATTTATAATTGATAATTTTTTTTCTTTGTTTTCATATCTGCATTTTTATATAATTATTAACAAAACAATTCTTATTATTATTACTTTTTATTCCAAAACTTTTGATTGTATAATTTTTGTAAAAAAAACCCATTTGTTTTAGGAGTAGGGTATGGTTATGTGTGCGTGTGTTTACGGGTTTTATGGATGTGTGTAGGTTATTGTAGGGATGTGTGTAGGTTAATGTAGGGATGTGTGTGTGATTTGTAAAGATGTGTGATTGGTTTTAAAAAGCGTGTATGTGGTTTTTAAGGATGTGTGAATACAAGAATGTAGGTATGGGGTACATGAACGTGTGTGAGGCATGCCGATCGGAAATGATTGTGGAGGGAGTATGAAACAATAAAGAAGTCTCTTATAATTTCATGCAAGAATGAAGTGTTGGTGAGTGTGGTCGTCTTTTATGTATTTGTGGAGTTGACAATGGTGATGGTGACTGGTGGTGGTGGTTTGATGGTGGTTGATGGTGGTGGTTGAATGGCGACTGGTGGTGGTGACTGAATGGTGACTTTGAAGGTATTTTAAGAAGTTGGTGTAGCGGTGATGAGCGGTGATTTAGAAGGTGACGAAATAAATAAAGTCAACTTTTGTTTTGAGTCAATAAAATAAAAGTTTTTGCCGGTGAAATCAAATATGAAGTGGAATTAAAAATAAAGAACCGTAAACTTCAACTAAAAAATCAAAAAAACGAAACGAAAAAACGAAAAAGAAAATTTTGAAAGTTGAGAATAGTGAATACACTGTGAGAAAATTTTTTTTTGGAGAGAAAAGACCAGAAATACGGGCAAAACTATTTCATAAATAATACGACATAACTTACCGAAATCATATTGGAAAACATAACTGAAAAATATATTCGTAGTACGGAAGAATGAAAAAAAACAAAAAATTATCAAAAAAAAAACATTATGAATAAAAAAAAATAAATAAAAAAAACAATACAATAAAAAATACAAAAAAAACTAAAACAAAATGTTGATATTTAGAAGCAAAATTGGAGGCAAGGAAGAGCGCATAGGTTATTTAATTTTGTCTCTGCGGGAGACGCACTTCAACAACAGAATTACAACCAATAATGCTTCCTTCATTTTTTTTCTTCTTTTATTACAGTTTTTTTATACAG
>OX387259.1:1802318-1807318 GCA_947562095.1 Branchellion lobata
TTCCATGGATTAAAAAAATAAAAAAATTTTGATTTTTCTATTAATTAATCATTTTTCGTTCACTTTTTTTTGAACTTTTCAAAATTGAAAATATTAATTGTTTTCCAACTCAGATTTTGAATTTGAAACCACCTTTTTTGTTTTCGGATAAAAAATAGTTATGAAAATCCTCATTTTTCAATTTATGAACTTCATAACGTCAACTCTTTTTTTGTTTTTCTCTTGAATTTTTTTTTATAAAGCAAATTTTGTTTTGATTGCGCCGAAAAATTATTTATCGCCATGTTAAGCCTAAATAATACGCAATATACATTAATTCCTCAAGCCATAAATAACAAAGCCTTATAAAGAATCAAATGTTTTTTTATTAGTTTTGTTTTGTGTATTTTTATAAAAAAAGGTTTTTCTCTGAAAAAAGAAAGATGATATTTCTATTTTCCCAATCAAGAACTAATGTGAATTTTTCAAATGCATTTTTAGTTTTTTTATATTACGTTTTCATATCTGAAAATGCATTTTGACTGTTTTGTTTTTTCGTTTTTTGGATCTGTTTTCTTTTCTCTTTCTCATTATTTTTCGCCTTCGGTGATAATAATTTAAGTTTTTATTCAAAAGAGTTTTCATAAAAATTTTTATTTTTTTTGTTTTATTTGATATAAAGGAGTGGAATAGATCTGAGTTGATCATTTTTTCAAAATTATTTCCATCCTCTCGAACCAACATAAAAAAACTAAAGGGTTTATTCTTTTGCACTTCAAATGGAAAAAAATAAAAATAAAAAAAAGCGCTCTTATTTTCATGCTCGATTCGAAAAAAATTCATTTCAAAAGCCTAGCGATTAAAAAGAATCTTTTAAATATATTTTTGTTCGAGAGAGGTCGGCAAAAGTAAAAGTAAAGTAAGATAATAACAGAATCGCCAGCATACCAAAAATAATCAACTTCTCGAAAATTTTTTTGAATATTTGAAAAAAAATTTTTTAATGATATTTTCATTGAGTAGATAAAAATTTTTCCCGATTATACTTTCTATTTTGCTACTCGAACGTTTAAAAGTGAATTTTTCAAAAATTTAAAGCGCTTATTTTTCTATGTTGTTTCAAATTGAAATGTTCTGACTAATATCATGTTTATTGGTAATTTGTTTTGACAAAAACATTCCACAAAATCTTTTATCAATTTTTTTTTTCCATTTTTTGTTTTTCAAATCGAATTATACGCTTTGAAATGTTACTACACAATCATTAAGGTGAAGATTTAAAAACAATTTTGTTGAATAAAAAGTGAGGCAACCTAGTTTGCGAACTGTGCGCTATAACAAGCTGTACATTCAGTTATTCAGTGGGGTTAATGCCACTATAAAAAAATTCATGTTTGTTTTGTATTGTATTGTTTTTTATCATGTTTTATTTTTTGTTTTGTATTTTATTGTATGGTATTGTATTTAATCGAAAAAAAAATTGGACAAAAAGACGTCTTTGAAATTTTTAATCAAAAAAATGAATTTATAAAAAAAGGTTTTATTTTTTTGAAAATAAGAAATTGAAAATTTTTGTTTGGAAATATTGAAATTGATAAGAGAGATATCGCCACTGAACAAACTTGAAATATCAACAAACAATGACACAATGAGATAAGACATAACTTCAAACTATGATTTGAGAATGAAACCTATCTAATAAAAATAAATAAATAATAAAAAAAGAATAGAAAAATGGAAAAAAAAATTATGAAAAAAAAAATAAATAAAAGAAAAAAAGTGTTGAAAAATATTAATAATATTTAAAAAATTATAAAAATATTTAGAAAAAGTTTTTTTTGAATTCTAAAAATTAGTAAAAATTTCGAAAAATGTGGAAAATCGAAATAGATTTTCAAAAAACTGAAAATTGTTCCAATTTATTTTCATATTCTTTTTCAATCGCTCCAAAACCCAAAATTTCTAAAATTAATACACCACCAAAAAAACCATCCAACAAAACCCTTTCACCAGTCATTTTTTTTTGTTTCAATATTAATTATTTTTTTTTTATTTTTCTTTTTTTTGAGTTTTTTAACTTGAGTTTTATTCCTTCTCTACTTCGATTGTTTCAAGCAAGCCAGTTTATTATTATTGAGCCTTTTTTTCTTTTAATAATAATAATAACAACAATAATAATAATAATAATAATAATAATAATAATAATAATAATAATAATAATAATAATAATAATAATAATAATAATAATAATAATAATAATAAAAATAATAATAATAATAATAATAATAATAATAATAATAATAATAATAATAATAATAATAATAATAATAATAATAATAATAATAATAATAATAATAATAATAATAATAATAATAATAATAATAATAATAATAATAATAATAATAATAATAATAATAATAATAATAATAATAATAATAATAATAATAATAATAATAATAATAATAATAATAATAATAATAATAATAATAATAATAATAATAAGAATAATAATAATAATAATAATAATAATAATAATAATAATAATAATAATAATAATAATAATAATAATAATAATAATAATAATAATAATAATAATAATAATAATAATAATAATAATAATAATAATAATAATAATAATAATAATAATAATAATAATAATAATAATAATAATAATAATAATAATAATAATAATAATAATAATAATAATAATAATAAAAATAAAAATAATAATAATAATAATAATAATAATAATAATAATAATAATAATAATAATAATAATAATAATAAAATAAAATAAAAAAATAATATAAATAATAAATAGAAAAAAAATAATAAGAAAAATAAATAAATAAAAATAATAAAAATATTATTAATAATAATATTATTATTAGAAATAATAATAAATAAGAATATTAATAATAATATCTTTAATAATAGTAATAACAACAATAATAATAATAATATTGAAAAAATTATTATTATTATTATTCTTATTATCACTACTTTCATTATTATTTTCATTATTATTTTATTATTCTTGTTATAATAATAATACTAATAACTACTTATTATTATTATTATTCAAAAACACTCGTTGAGCTCAAAGTCGAGAAGCCAGCACTACAAATAAGTGAGGAGGAGAAGAAGAAGAAGAAGAGAAAAAGAGGAGAGAGAAAAAAATTAGGAAAATCAGGCTCAATCTAAGGTTTGCTATTTTGAATTCACAAATGTTTTTTCAAAAAAAAATGTCTTTTGAACTTAAAAAAAAAAACTTTTTTTCGAAAGCATTCAACTTTTTAAAAGTTTTTCTTCTTAATTTCAATTTTTTTCGACTTTTGCTTTATATATACACATATTTTGTCTTTATTTCAGTTTATTTAAAGTCTAAACTAGGAATTGATTTTTCAGTAAATGCGTTTTCAAAATTGATTTCTGTTTTTCGTTATTCAACTTCTCATTCACTTTCTTTATTTTCTTTGAATAGTTTTGAATGTTTCAAAACTTTTATTATCAATTAATAAATTAGGTCATCAGTTGATAAATAAGGTCATCAGTTGATAAATTAGGTCATCAGTTGATAACTTGGGGCATCAGTTGATAACCTGGGTCATCAGTTGATAACTTAGATCATCAGTGCAATATGCTCTCTAAGTTTTTACAATTAGGTCAATTTATCAATTTCAAAATCCTAATTGACACACTTTCACAAAATCTCCACCCCCAGACGTCTACCATTCACAAGGATGCAGAACGAAACCCTTAATGAGGGCTCTCAAATGACCTCATTCGGCATGAAAGAGGTCAAGGCTCAGCCAATCACAGAAGAGGAAGCCCCTGAATACATTGAGGTTCCATTAGAAAGAGTGGAAAAACAAGTAGGTCATGGGATGGGTGAAAGAATAAATGGGTCAAGGGATGGAAGAATGGGTGGATGGATGAATTAAAAAATGAATGGGTGGATGAATGGGTGGATGAATGGGTGGGTAGATGAATGGGTGGGTAGATGAATGGGTGGGTAGATGAATGGATGGGTAGATGAATGGGTGGGTAGATGAATGGGTGGATGAATGGATGGGCAGATGAATGGGTGGGTAGATGAATGGGTGGGTAGATGAATGGGTGGATGAATGGATGGGCAGATGAATGGGTGGGTAGATGAATGGGTGGATGAATGGGTGGGAGATGAATGGGTGGGTAGATGAATGGGTAAATAAATAGGTGGATGAACAAAGAGGTGGTGAATGAATTGATTGACGGACTGAAGAGTAAAGTTATGCATGAATGTGAAAGTTGACAAAGGAATAATTTCACGATGCTCTGAGAGACCTATTTAAAACACCACACATACCCAATAGAACAAAGTACAACGCAATAAAATCTAGCCAAATTTTATTATTATTCAACTTAATAAGACTATCTTTTCGTTGTTTTTTTGTTTCAAGTATTATATATTCAAATAATATAAGACTTATTCACTAAAACCATACTGGTTCTAGCTCTCTTCTATAAGCCTAACAAAAACTAACTTCATTCAATCAACCCCTCATACTAGTAAATAACTTTTAGTAAAAATCTTCAATGAAACTTAGCTTACTTCAAACACCTTTTGATATTAGTAAATAGCTTCCAATAAATAGCCAGTGATAAAATGAATCATACCTTCTGACCCTCCTTTTCCACAGCCTGAAGAGCTTTCTTCCACCTCCATCCGTTCTTCCCCCTACCCCAACATGAGCAAGGAAGATGTTTTGAGGTTTTCTGACTCCAAAGTGTGGAACCTGTCGAGAAAAGTGGCTTTGGTGAGGTGGAGAGATTGGGAAAAATGGGAGGGGATTGGAATTTCATTGGGAAGAATGGTGGCTGTTTTGAAGTGGAAAAAGGATAGTGAGTGATTTGACACCACAACACAACGCACCACACCACACCACACCACATCAAACCACACCAAACCACAACACAACGCACCACATCACACCACAACACACCACACCACACCACACCACACCGCACCACACCACACC
>OX387259.1:1812318-1822318 GCA_947562095.1 Branchellion lobata
GTGACTCACATCACAAAGAGTTTCCTTATAGGTACTTCAGGAGGAGTTGTGGCGTGGGTTCTCATATTCCTCTCAACTCCCAACTCACTATCATCAAGAAAGATTCCTCTACGTCCAAGCAGCTGTTTGAGGCTTTGAAGGTGGGTGAGTCTTGAGATTGGGACTGGGTGGGTGGAGTTTGGGGGTGTGGTTTGGGGTGTGATTTGGGGGTGTGGTTTGGGGTGTGATTTAGGGGTGTGGTTTGGAGGTGTGGTTTGGGTGGAGTGTAAAAGTGTGGTTTGAGTTTTGGATGTTAAGTTGAGTTTTAGAAACGGCTCTTACCGAAAAAAATGTTGTATGCATGTGTGGTTTTAGCGGATTTGGTGCTGATTGAGGTTGTAGGGTGATTGTGGGTGTGTTGACAAACAAGGGTGGATGTGGAAAGCCTGGAATTTCAACTATATGAATAATTTCATGACTGCTGAAAAATATTTTTTTTAATTTAAAAAATTCAAATTTTTGTTTTGCTTTTCCTCCTATAGGCTGCCACAACTATAAAATTAGAAAATGAAATAATGAGCTGGAAATGAAACTTAAACATTGTTTGAATAAAGTGCGCTGTGAAATCGATTGAGAAATATATCAAGTTATATCGATGAAAGAATGACAGATTGATGAGATTAATGATTTATTAATGCGAAAAATAATTACAAGCTGCAAAAAAAAAAAAAAAAAAAACAATTTCAGAATTTTTTCTCTCTTACTCCCGCTGGAGCCATTGCTCTTTGGACTGTGAGTTGAAAAATAAAAAAAATAGTATTGAAAAAAAAATAAATAAAATAAATATTTTCACACATTGTATTCAGTATATTATCATGGAGATAATAAAATTGAATTTTGAGAATTTTAGATTCAATTTTGAATAATTAAAATAACAAAAACTATCAATATCACCTCGAATTCCAGTTCAATGAGTCATTTTCAAAAAATATAACTTAATGAAAAAAAAATTTTCAATTGATTTTTTTTTCAAAATTAATTTTAATTTTTATTTTTCATCCAACCGACATGTCATCCATCTACTTTAATCTTCAATCTTCATGATCTCACCGAGTTTCATTGCTCCTCTCAACTACAACCACCACAAAAAATCCTTAAAAAAGTCGTCAAAATCAATTTTTTAAAAAGACTCACAAAAAAAAATTAAAAAAAAAAAAATTAAAAAAATCTAACCTTCCAACCGCCCTCCCCACAGACAGGGGGTCAGGGTTTGAGTCGCATAGAGACGAGACTTGGAGAGGGTTTGGCACGTGTGGTAAGCTTGTTGAAGTTAACTCTTCCAGGGCCTGCGATGGTGTACTATGGCGAAGAGATAGGTATGCCTGATGATGAACAAAAAGAGAACTTGGATAAGGATCCTCTTGTGGAAATCAAAGATGAAGTTGGTGGGGTGGAAATTGTTGGGGGGTTGGTGATGGGGAGGTGGTGGGGATGGGAAAGTGGTGGAGGGTTGGTGATGGGAAGGTGGTGGGGTGGGAAAGGCGTGGAGGGTTGGTGGGAGTAGGAAGGTGGTGGAAGATGAAGAATTTCAGAAGATGTTAAGAGTTGTTGGCGGTTTGTTGAGAATTGTTGGAAAATATTGAAAAATGTTGAAAAATGTTGATGTTTTGTTGAGATTTGTTAATTTTTTGTTGAGGATTTATGCTGAAAAAAATAGAGTTTGAGAAAAAGGATTATGAGAGGTGGTGTTTATGGAAAGAAGATGATAGGGAATGGTAAAAGAAATTTGACTTTGAAAAATGGAAATTCATGGAAAGTGGGATTTGAAAATTTCAAACAGTTTCATTGGTGATACTTCAAAAAAAAATAAATAAAAAACAACAACTCCACAAAAAAATATTCAAAAAATCTACAAACTACAGAAAATTTTTTTTAAATTAAGACTTTGCATAAACTATATATAAAAACTCTAAAGTACACAAAAAAAACTCTTAAAAAAAATTAAAATAAAAAAAACTCGAACTACACTTTAAAAAAAAACTAACCCAGTTGTCTCGTTTCGGCTTTCGCCAGCCAATGTATTGGAGCAATGACAGCAATGCGGGTTTTTCTGAAGATTCTTCCACCACTCCTTGGCTCCTCCTCAACCCTGAGGCAAACTACCTCACTCAGAATGCGCAGGTAACTCTTTGTGCCTGTCTGTGTGTTTGGATAATTTAAATAATGAAAAGAATTTAAAATAATTTGCGTTTTTTTGGGTTTTTCAATTTTTATTTGAGTTTTGCAGTTCCTATATGAGTTATACTAGTTCTTTTGGTTTTGTTGTTGATTTTTACAGCTTTATTTTTTAAAATTTGTTTTTTTAAGTTTTTCAAACAATCTTTTAAACCACATTACATCCACAACCAAACCACCACTTTTCCTCATATTATTAATTACATCATCCATCCATCCATCCATCCATCAATCCATCCATCCATCCATCCATCCATCCATCCATCCATCCATCCATCCATCCATCCATCCATCCATCCATCCATCCATCCATCCATCCATCCACTTATCCATTCGTCCATTCATCCATCCATCTATTCTTCCTTCCATCCTTCCATCCATCACTCTATTTCAGTTTCAGAAACAGGAAGAAGATTCCTTGTGGAACTTCCTGCATCAACTTATTTCCTTCCGGAGGTCAAGCACATCCCTACAGTATGGAGCCATCCATTTGGGTTACCATGACGATCATTTGATGACCTACTTAAGGGAGTATGAAGGAGATGATAGGTGAGTGCAAAGAGGTCATAGTCTGTCTTTTCATGTTGATTTCAATTTTTTTGTTAATTTTAGTTTTTATGTTGAATTTTGTTCTTTGTTGATTTTACTTTTTTGTTGGTTTTTGTTTTTTATTATTTACTTTTTCTTTTAGTAATTATATTTCAAATTCATTTTTATGTAATTTAAATATATTTTCTATTTTTTTCTGTAAATATTTGTAAAAATTCGATTTTGTTACGGTTCTTTATTAATATACTAATATCCAATACAAAAAATCATTTTTAACAATCCATGTATAAGTTTTGTTCAATTTTTACAGTTTTATTTTTATTTTTCAAAAATAACTGCCTGATTTTTGACATATTTTTTCCATTTTTCATTTGATGTTACAAAATATTTCGGAAATATTTCAAAAAGAACGTTTAATTTGATTAATTATTATTGATCATTCCAATAAAAATAATTCTGATCCAAGGTTTCTTTAAATAGCTACAATTTGTCACCTTAAGGTTTCCATCCATCAACTTTCATCTCCCTTCCTTTTCATCCTTTCACTCCTCCTCTAACCGATCCTCTACACACTCGAACGATCACTCATTCACTCACTCATTCACTCACTCATTCCCTCATTCACTCATTCACTCACTCACCTTCTCACTCACTCACTCACTCATTCACTCATTCACTCACTTATTCATCTACTCATTCACTCACTCACTCATTCACTCACTCATTCACTCACTCATTTTCTTAATAGTTTTGTCTATGAATCAGTTCTTTTTTTCCACCCCTTTCCACTCTACTAACCCATCCACAAAGTTCTTAGTTACTAAACCTTATTCATTTTTTCCACCCCCACACATCTTCGTTCTTTTCCCTTTTACCCACCCACACATTCTCACCCACACATTCCCACCCACCCACACATTCTCACCCACATACCCCCACCCACCCACTCACACACCAAAATCTTCATTTTCCTCCATCCTCCACAGACTTTTCATAGTGGTTAACTTAGGAGAAACTGAAAGCGAAACAAGCGACGTGACTCAGAGTTACGACTACGACATAGCTACCTCGGCTACCGTCGCCTTCACCACTAATGCTACTCAGGGCCCCTACTTTGCAGGCAGTGACATCAATCTTAGGGCGTTAGAACCACTACCTGCGGGTTATGGGCTGCTGGCCCGTTGGAGGTACGTGAGACCGTTGAAATAAGAAAGAAGAGGAGGGGAAAAGAATGATGATCAAAGTGTTGGGTAGGATTGGATGAGATGGGAAAGGGTGTTGATGGATAGATGGATGAATGGCTGGATGAGTTGAAAGAGAAAAGGATGGAGGGTGGATGAAGAAATGGTGAAATGATAAAGAAGGGGAAGAGCGTTGGACGGGTGGGAAAAAGTGAAGAGTGTGGAGAAGGTTTAATCGAAGGGATAGGAACTTTTGGATGAAATGTGGTCTCAAAACTTTCCGGGGCTGATGCCACTATAAAGTTTTTGTATTTTTATTGTTTTGTATTGTGAATAAAAATTGGGTCGAAAAAGATTGGAAGATGAGAAAAAACAGTAACTGTTGTTGAGAGATGAAGGACAGGAAACGTCAGAATATTTTGGATGGTGGAAAGAAATGAAGAAAAATGAACGAAAGCTTAAAAATCGCATGGATGAGGAAAAACTGATCAGCTGAAACTCAGCATGCAGTTGACCATTCATCAAAATATTGACGAAGTTTGACTGGGAAATGAAGCTGTTATTGGAACGTTAAAGTTTTGCTTGGTTGGAGAAAAAAATGTCTTCACAATTATTTTTTTCAACTTTCGAATGAATAAATCATCGAATTATTATAGTTTTTATTCTTTTTTATTAAAGAAGTAAAACTATAGGAGTATGAAAAAAAATAGTCTACAGCCTATTGGAAGTTTTAGTGGAATATTATTTTGCCTTAAAACTTTCATTTGAAAAAAAATTCGTTTTTTTTAATGTCGTAGTCGAAGTAACAAAAATGGTAAAGATTAGAAAAAATGTGTAAATCAGGATGGGCAAACATTCGAGGATAATAAAAAAATAAAAAAATGTGAAAAAATAAAAAAAAACTGAAAAAAGTTGGGGCAAAACTAGGAAAAAATTGAATTCAAAAAGAAAAAAATTATGGATTTTAATAATAAAAAAATTGACTTTGAAAGATTTAATAGTTGTAAGGGTAATAAAAAAAGACGCAAAACATAAAGTAACATCATTCCATTTTTCAAAAAAAACTCGAATCTTTGCGCCAAAAAAAGAAAAAAAACAAAAACAAAACAAAATAGAGCAAAGTTGAAAGATCATAAATAATTTGAAAAACAATTTTAAAAAATTCAATGTGTTGAAAAAAATGAATAAAGTGAAAATGATCAGGAAATGTAATAAAAAAAAAATGAAAAAAATGAAAAATAAAAAAAATGTTTTACCAATAATTAACATAATTTTTCAAAGCTTAGAATTGAAACAACTAAAAAAAATAATATTATAATTTTATTATTCAAAAATAGAAGCATAAAATGAAATAGAAAAAAAATTGATATAAAAACGCGATTAAAATACGTAATTGTAAGATTTTTTTGTGAAAAATGCCATAAAAGCTATTTTGATTGCTTCCGAAACTAATTTTGTTTTTTCAATCGATTTTATCTCAAAAGTAAGTTTTTATAGTTTTTTTAATAAACTTTTTTTTATCGAAAAAGAGGTTTTTAATCGCAAAAATATAAAATATTGAAATACTGAGATTGAAAAATTTATGTTGGATTCATTTTAAATTGAGAAAATGTTTTTCAGAAAGGTTTTTTTTGTATACATCTCAATCCAAAAAAGTCATTTCAAACTTTTTAAAGAAAACTAGCCAAGTTGACTTATTTTGCTATCTACAAAATCTTCGAAACCTAACAATTTGAATGAAACAAAAAAAAACAAAAAAAATAAAAATAAAATAAACGTTTTCTAGAAAAACCAAAACCTAATTTGAGCAAAAACCTTAACTAAAAGCAAAGTTCAGAAAAAAACTCCGCGTTGAAAAATTGCTAAAAAAAGCGGTAGAAAAAGAAGAAAAAATGTATGTAGTCTAGTGTGGTCCTGTGTGGTGTATGGAGGCATGGTGTGGTGAGGTGTGTTGAGAGGTGTTTTAATGTGGTTTAGTGTAGTGTTGTGTGGCTTAATGTAGTTTAGTGAGATGCTGTGTGGTTTAGTGTGGTGTTGTGTGGTTTAGTGTGGTGTTGTGTGGTTTAGTGTGGTGTTGTGTGGTTTAGTGTGGTGTTGTGTGGTGTTGTGTGGTTTAGTGTGGTGTTGTGTGGTGTTGTGTGGTTTAGTGTGGTGTTGTGTGGTTTAGTGTGGTGTTGTGTGGTGTTGTGTGGTTTAGTGTGGTGTTGTGTGGTTAAGTGCGGTGTTGTGTGGTTTAGTGTGGTGTTGTGTGGTTTGGTGTGGTGTTGTGTGGTTTAGTGTGGTTTTGTGTGGTGTTGTATGTTTTGGTGTGGTATTGTGTGGTTTAGTGTGGTGTTGTGTGGTTAAGTGCGGTTTTGTGTGGTTAAGTGAGGTTTTGTGTAGTTAAGTGTAGTGTAATGTGGTTATGTGTGGTTTTTTGTGGTTTAGTAAAATGTTGTGTGGTAAAGTGTAGTGTTATGTATTTTAGTGTGGTATAATGTAGTTAAGTGTGGTGTATTGTGGTTTATTGTGACCTTATATGGTATAGTAAGGTTGAGTTTGATTTAGCGTAGTATATTTTGATTTAGTGGTTTCATAACTCCACGGGGTTAATGCCACTATAAAAATATTTGTGTTTGTATTTTAATGTTTTATATTGTATTGTATCGTATTTTGATTTAGTGTGGTGTAACTCTGCGTGGTGATGTTGGTTTCAGTGGTGTGGTTGCGTCGAACGTAATGTGTTATGGTGCGCTTGAGTGTGTTTTAGTGTGGTGTAAAAGACAAATAATGTAAATTTGGAACATGGTGTAAGATGAAATTTGGTGCGGTGTGGTTTGGTGAAGTGGAATAAAATTCGTTGGGAAAAACGCTTCTTGGAAAAACTGTGAAAATATAAAAAAAAAAACCAAAACAATTGCAAGCTACAATTTTTTTTCCATTTTTGAAAACACCTTTTGAAGTATTTCTAATTAATATTTGAAAAAAAAGAATTCTTTCAACAGTTTCATGAAAACTCGGAAATGTCTGAAAATGTTTGAGAAAAGTGAGTGTGAGCTAACACGCTCAAGCTTTTTCACAGAAAAACACATAAACAAACACATAAAAACATATATATGCGTATAGAGAAAACTAAACAACACAAACGTAAAGGTATACGCAGACACACACATACACACACAGACACATACACAAACACACACTCACACACACACACACACACACACACACACACACACACACACACACACACACACACACAAACAAACACACACACACACACACACACACACACACACACACACACACACACACACACACACACACACACAAACACACACGTGAACAAACAAACACGTACACAAACATACACGTGCACAAATACACACGAGCACAAACACAAACCAACACAAACACACGTACACAAACACAAACACACACCGACACAAACACACATGAGCATAAACACAAACACACGTACACAAACACACACCGACACAAACACACATGAGCACAAACACAAACACACGTACACAAACACACACCGACACAAACACACATGAGCACAAACACAAACACACGTACAGAAACACACACCGACACAAACACACGTACACAAACACACACCGACACAAACTCAGAATGAAACTTATTCATTAAGTATGGAGGAGGTGCTATCGATTTACCATTAAATTTGAAACAAATAAATTTTATATGATCTTTTCAGGGTATCTTACTATTATTGTTATAATAATAATAATAATAATAATAATAATAATAATAATAATAATAATAATAATAATAATAATAATAATAATAATAATAATAATAATAATAATAATAATAATAATAATAATAATAATAAAAATAAAAATAATAATAATAATAATAATAATAATAATAATAATAATAATAATAATAATAATAATAATAATAATAATAATAATAATAATAATAATAATAATAATAATAATAATAATAATAATAAAATAATAATAATAATAATAATAATAATAAAAATAATAATAATAATAAAATTAATAATAATAATAATAATATTAATAACAACAACAATAATAATAATAATAATAATAATAATAATAATAATAATAATAATAATAATAATAATAATAATAATAATAATAATAATAATAATAATAATAATAATAATAATAATAATAATAATAATAATAATAATAATAATAATAATAATAATAATAATAATAATAATAATAATAATAATAATAATAACAATAATAATAATAATAATAATAATAATAAAAACAATATTGATAATAATATAAATATTTAAAAATAATTATATAAAAAATAAACTAAAATAATAAATAAATAAATTTTTTTTTTATTTTAGTATTATTATTATGGTTGTTAAACAAGGCCACAATAACCTCCTCATTTTGATGGCTTTTATTCCACCCAGCTGATTTTATTGTTATTTTTATTTTATTTTTTATTTTTTTAAACTTTAATTTTCAAAATCCAATTTGTTTTTCATTGATTTTTCAGTATTGAATATTTTTATTGTTTTGTATCCTCATTATTTGTTTATTTTTCAGTTAATTTTTCGTTTTCATTTTTATTTGTTTTTTTTCTCCAATTAATATTCAAATTCTTTCCATTTCAATAAAAACTCTGTAGTTTTACTTTTTTTAAATTTTGATGTGAGAAAGTTTATTTTATTTTTTTTATTTTTAATTTTTTCACTTAAAAGTATTTTGTTTCTGCGTTTCGTTGTTTTTGATGTTCATTGATTTTTTTTGAAATTTATTTTGCATTTATTGATTTTTTTGTTTTTATTTTGTTTTTATTTTGTTTTTATTTTGTTTTTATTTTGTTTTTATTTTGTTTTCATTTTGTTTTTATTTTGTTTTTATTCAGTTTTCATTTTCTTTTTAATTTTCTTGTTGCTATAACAACTACACTCAAATGGTTTTTACATATTCTTTGATCAAAAAGGATATCTCATGTGTGGTTGTGTGTGTAGTCATATGTGGCTGTGTGTGGCTGTTTGTAGCTGTTTGTAGCTAGGTGTGTAGTCATATGTGGCTGTGTGTAGCTGTTTGTAGCTGTTTTCTAGCTAGATATGTAGTCATATGTGGTTGTGTGTGGCTGTTTGTAGCTGTTTGTAGCTAGGTGTGTAGTCATATGTGGTTGTGTGTGGCTGTTTGTAGTTAGGTGTGTAGTCATATGTGGTTGTGTTTCATTTGACTTTTTGTGGCATTGTGTAGTACCGAAAAAATTTTCAAGTTTTTTTTGCTCATTGTTAAATTTGTTTTCTCATTAAAATTTTTAATTTTTTTAGTTTAATTTTGTTTTTCAAATGTTTTTTTGTTTATTTTCCAATGTTTTTTTGTTTATTTTCAAATGTTTTTTTGTTTATTTTCAAATTTTCTTTTGCTTAATTAAACTTTTTTTGTTGTTTATTCTCAATTTTTTTGGCTCCATTGAAATTATGACTGGAGTCTAGCCAATTTTTTCTTTGTTTAAAAGTCTCAAATTTTTTGTAATAGTCCTAGCCGTATCAATCCTGTCTTCTCTTGCATTATTTCCATAATATTCCAAATAATCGATTTTTATAAAAATTCTTATAATTCCACTCTCTGCTAGAATATTTTCATTATTCTATTTTTTTTTCCACATTATAATTCCTACTATATTTATTTTAATTTTTCTTTTTCCAACTTGTTTTATCAAATTATTTTTCAAATAACTCATCCATAACTTGGTAATTTTTTTAGTTATTTAACTATCAATTGCTTCGTTCATTTTCACGTTTGAGTTTTTCTATCTACCTATCTATTTCTCTATTCATTCTCTCCAACCTCTTCCCATACAACCTCCCTTTATTCATTCAGCCTTCTAGCCTTTCACCCTTCCATTTATCTACTTTCTGCTACTTTATCTGTCGCTTCATTTTTCAGCTATCCGTCTATCATTCTATTATTCATTCATCCATTCATTCATCCATCCATCTTTTCATTCATCCATTCATTCATCCATCCATCTATTCACCCATCCATCACTTTATTCACTCTTTTATCCATAACTTTATTCAT
>OX387259.1:1824818-1867318 GCA_947562095.1 Branchellion lobata
GTTTAACGAAAAAAAAAACAAAAAAAATTATTGATAGAAAAAAAAATAAATTAAGGAGTAAATAAATGAAAAATAATTGAACGATAAACAACTCGAAGTGATAAATTATGGTGTATGCATAAGCTGATAAGCAAAATAAAAAAATAAAACTTCTATTAAAATATTTAAAAAATAATTATTGTAAATGTTGTAAAAACATTGTTACGAGGTTGATAAGGTTATTAATGATTATCCAAGAAAGCGATTTAATATTTGTTCACATGCAAAGTGATATTTTGATCAATTTGAAATTCAAATTATTCCAATATTTAATTCTTTGAGGGTACAAGAAAAATAACTGCAAGTGGATCCCTCATCATCTCCATTTTTCATTCAATTTTTTTTGACAATTTTTTTCAGTTTTTTTATTTTTTGTTCATCTCTCTAATCTCCACCAACTCTTTCTGTTTTTTTTACTCTTCTTTTCTTTTTCCTCTTTTTTCCCTTCCTTACTTCCTTTTTTTTTTTTCTTCTTCACTTTTCCACCAATTCCAGCTTTTTCCACTCCACCCCTATTAACTTCTCTTTCTTTTTTTCACTACCCCTACCTCCTTTCACACCCTTCCCCCCACCCTTCTCAACCCCACCCCAACCTCAGCCCACCCTCTCCACCCCACCCTTAACCCTCCTCCCACAACACCCCCTCCACCACTCTTGAGATGTGACAGCAATGGCATTTTAATTTAAAATGATGTATCGGTGAGGGTGTCAATATACAAAAAATAAAATAACAATATCAACTATTTATTCACATTATTAGTACGATTATTATTATGATTATTACTTTGATTATAGTTTTTATTATTATTTTGGTTATTATTTTGGTTATTATTTTGATTAATTTTTTCATGATGATTAATAGAAAATAAACGGCAAAATGAACCATTTGAAAAAAAATTGAAAAAAATACAATCAAAAACATTGAATAATGATGATGGTTTGTTTAACAGCAAAATGATACAATCAAACAAAATACGAAACCACAAAAAAACCAATATCCGTTGAAAAAATCATAAAAAAATAACAAAACAACTAATACAGAAAAAAACAAAACATATAAAAACTAAAGGTTTATACGACTATACAAAATAACATTGAAAAAAAGATAACACAAAAAATCAACAGAAAAACAAACGCAGAAACGAAAAAAACACAAAAAAACAAACTCACAAACAAAAACATAAATAAAAACAAACACCAAAACTGGCAGCAAAACCCATGAAGGAGCGACCAGAGAAGTCCTTAACAGATTCCTATCAACAATATACAGGCTCCTGGCCTATAAAAAAAGAATCAATAAAAAACATTAAAAAAAGAGACAAATGAAAAAAAGATGAATTTAGAAAAAAAAACAGAAAAAATGAAAACAATAATGATTGAAAGTTATAGAAAAAGTAAAAATCAAAGTTGAACAATCAAAAGGTTGTATTAGAAATAACAAGAGCTTGTTGATAAGCGAAAAAAACAAAATAAAAATTAAATTGAAAATGAACTGAAAACACTTGAATGATTGATAAAAAAAAACGCATAAACAGTAAAGATTGAAAGTAAAAACTAAAGAAAAGAAGTAAATGAAGAAAAAAAAACACAAAAACAAAATTATGATCACTAATCACAGAAACTATAAATAACTGGAAACAACAAAAATTAATTTTTTTCTATATCTAAATACCTAGCTCCATAAAAATTATAAAAATCTGTCAAGTCCACTTTTTTAATCATTTTTCCATTTTTGTTTTCAAAATTAAATTTTTTGTTTTACTTTTATTGTTTTTTTTGTTTTTTTAACATTTTTGAAATTATTTTTCAAACTTTTGAATGTTTTTTTAAACAAATAAATCAGTTTCAGTTATTTCTATTTTTAACGTTTTTTTCCAGAAACTGAACAAAAAAAAACTATACACAAGTTTCACGCAAAACCCACGCAAAACCCACGCAAAACCCACGCAAAATTCAAGTTAAACCCGTGAAAAACCTGTAAAAAAAACTGCGCAAAACCCATGCAAAACTCACGCAAAACTCACAATTTTATTTATGCAATGTGATTCATGTAAAATCATTTTTCCAATAAATCTTCTATTAAGTTCATGTCTAACCTCTAGATTTTACATTCTTACATTCTCATGTATGTAAATGTTTGTGTGTGTGTGTGTGTGTGTGTGTGTGTGTGTGTGTGTGTGTGTGTGTGTCTTTGTGTCTTTGTGTCTTTGTGTGTGTGTGTGTGTGTGTGTGTGTGTGTGTGTGTGTGTGTGTGTGTGTGTGTGTGTGTGTGTGTGTGTGTGCTTGGTTGTGCAAATGTATGTGTATATAATTACGTTGCTGTGTGTTTGTGAGAACATTTGTGTTAGTTCGAATGCTCGTATATCATCTATATACCCTCATGCATATGGTCAAAACAGATATAAGAGAGTGTGTGTGTGTGTGTGCTTGTGTGTGTGTGTGTGTGTGTGTGTGTGTGTGTGTGTGTGTGTGTGTGTGTGTGTGTGTGTGTGTGTGTGTGTGTGCTTGTGTGTGTGTGTGTGTGTGTGTGTGTGTGTGTGTGTGTGTGTGTGTGTGTGTGTGTGTGTGTGTGTGTGTGTGTGTGTGTGTGTGTGTGTGTGTGTGTGTGTGTGTGTGTGTGTGTGTGTGTGTGTGTGTGTGTCTTTGTATGTTTATTTGTGAAGGAGACTTATAAATGAACAGTGGTTGGAAACGGATAAAACGACTTTTGTTAGAAGAGACTGGTGAAAAAAAAGTAGAAAAATAATTGAAAAAAGAATAAATAAATAAAAAATAAACGATAAAATCAATACAATAAAAACAATAAAATAACAAGTTTAAGGAATTAATGAAAAGTTTTTATAGTAAAAAATAGAGTTGACATGAAAAAGAAGACCACAAATGAATAAAAAAAAAAGAAAAATAATAAAAAGAAAAGGAAAAGGAAAGAGGAAGAGGAAAAGATAAAACGGGAAAAGGAAGAAGAAAAAGAAGAAGAGGATGAAGAAGAAGAAGATGGGAAGGTGTGGAAGTTATATTCGAGGATCATGGAATATGTTGTTTGAAGTGGCTTTTAATTGAATTAATGGATAAAAAATTTTTAAATTAAATTAACGAAACAAAATTATTAGAATTAGATTACTCGTAAAAATTATCGATTATAAGTTAATTGATAAAAAACATGAAATAATTAAAATGAGGTTGAAGGCCTCTTCTTGTTAATGACCCTGCGTGGTGGATCTTAAATTTACAAGTTTTAAAATATAAAAAATTCTTAAAAAATACTTGGAAAAATAAAAAAAAGTTGAATTTAAAAAAAAAAATGAAATAACTCAGTTTGAAAATAAAAATAAAAATAAAAATAAATCTTTTGAAAGAACTTTGTTTAAAAACGTTTAAGCTACTTTCATCACTGGAATTTTTTGAACTAAAACAGCAATGAAAACTGGAACCAAATAGAATGATAAAGAAGTCGGGTTTTGTGAAAGTATGAAATTTACAACACCAAGAAAGTTTTTAATACAACATCTACAACAAATCTAACAACCAGCTCAACAACAACATCAACAAACACAATAGTGATAACATACTCAACATCAAAAACTTAAAAAACCAACAAAATCAACGACAATAAAATCAACAACAACAACAACAACACCAACAACAACAAAACCAACAACTCAAAATCAACAACCTCAATAACAACAAAATGTGGATCCTATACAGAATCTTTTTTTTGACAACAGCTGTTCATTTTCTCAAAGGTACCTTTTCTTAATTAAGATTTCCATCCATCCATTCATTCACTCCTTTTTCATTCATCCATTCATTCATTCTTTTTCCATCCATCCATTCAGTTTTTCTTCCATTCATTCACTCATAAATCCATTCATCCCTTCACATTTTCTTTTATCCATTTATTTATTCACCCATTCACTCAATCACTCATCCCTTCATTCACCCATTCACTCAATCACTCATCCATTCATTCACCCATTCACTCATTCACTCATTCATTCATCCACTCATTCATTCATCCACTCATTCATTCATTCATTCATTCATTAAATAATTAATTAAACTGTCCCCAATTTTCGATTGTCCATTCATCCGTTCATTCATTCAATTAAAAAAGTCCCATAGTTTCGCATCACATCTTCAGTCATTTTCTCACTTTTCAACGAATGAATTAATGCAATCAAATGAAAACCCACTCTGAATCCTCTTTATCCCTCCAATTAATCAATAAATAATTAATCTATCAAGGAATCCACCCCATCCACCCTGTCCTGCTAATTGTTCCAATTAAATAAATAAATGATTAATTAATTATTTAATTATTTAAAAACGTAACAGTGAGTGTTTTTTCAAACAAAAAATTTTTATTCAATAATTTAAACTAAAATATTTATCAACGAACGCTTATTAAAGTGTTATTATTTTCAATTAATATTATTAATATAAAATGAAAAAAAAAAAAAAAATGAAAAAAAAAAATTATTAATTAATTAAGCAATTGCTTAAAAGCACAAATACTTAGGCACCCCATCAGGGCCTCTCCACATCACTATGACGTTTCATACCGTCATTTCGCGCCAAAAATAACTCCAAGCAAAACTGTCGTGGATGAGTTCTTTGTAAACAGCTATGACGTCAACTATTTTTGTTTTGATTCAAGCTGAATACATCTTTTGAAATTTATTTTTTTCTGTTTTTTTGGAATAAGTTATTTTGATTTTGTTTTACTCAGTTTTTGGATTGTTTCCATTAATAATTGAAACTTTCATCAAAAACCAGAGAACAAAATTGAAAAACATTATTTCCGTTGTTTTTTTACTTACCGAAATCCAAAAAAACTTTAAAAAAAAAATTGAATATGGATATGCAAATGGTTATAACAAAACCAAAATATAAAAAGAGGACTAGTAGATGAATCGGAAACGAAAGAGAAGAGACAGAAAATGGGCTGAAAAGCAGGAAAATGTGGAAAGATCTCATGGAAAAATCAATTTTAAGAATAAAAAAAAAAAAAAAGAAAAAGAAAGAATTAACTATTGAAAAAAGGTTTAAAATGTGAAATTGTTGTTCAACTTTTTGGTTTTGGCATGGCTGAAACAAAGACTTGAAGGCGATATAAAAAGGAAAATTAAAAAAAAGATAATGATAGTTTTGAACAGTGAAATTATTTTCAAACAAAAAATAAAATGCAAAATAATGCAAATAGAAAAATCTAGAATTGTGTGTTTAATAACGCAAAACATCGTTTTTATGCCTGCTTCTCTGAAGTTTGGATAATAATTCTGGAAAACATTTCCGCTTTGAATTTTTTCCGTGGCTTTTTAGTTGCGTTAATCTTTGAAAATATTTCAATAAAAACTTTTCAAATAAAAAAAAACTCGGAAAAACTCACCGTTTGAGTTTTGATTTTTTTGTTATTTATTGTTTAGCAGACCGTATTGACAAAACAATAAATAAAAAAAGTTGCTTGAACTCCCGAATATAATTTTTTTTCTTATTTTTATAATTTATTATTTTATATTTTTATTCACATTAAACATGATATTTTTGAAATTTTATAAATAAAAAACATTTTATTTTTCATACAAATTCAAGTTTTTCATCAATATTTTGACATAAATGTCAAATTTCCGTCTATGGCAGTTTTTTTCAAAATACCGATAAACGGTTGTTCAATTATTTTGAAAACTGTATAAAAAAAATTAATTGTTTTTTTTGTTGAAAATATAAAAAAAATTATTAAAAAAAACTTTTTAGAAGCTATTCATCATAATTAACTTCAAAACTATTTATAAATCAAAACGTTTTTCATTCGAAAAAAAAAATTTTTGTTGAATTAATATTTTTAAAATTATTTTTATTTACGATGTGCAAAGAACTGTTTGAAAATCAATATAAACACACGACTGAGCTAATCCACAAAACAAAAAAAGATTAACAAAATAAAAGCTTTGAAAAAAAAATCTAAAATCCTTAATTAATTCGTGTTTCGACTTTTTTTGAGAATTGATTTTTTGAAAAAAAACAAAACTTCATTTGAAAAGTTGTTTTCCAAAACTCTTAAATTGATGGTTTATTTGAGGACCAATAAAAAAAAACAAAAAGAGTAAAAAAAGATACACAGTTTGGGAATCTATAAAAACGAAAAACCAAAAAATGTTGGATGAGGTAATTTTTCCTAAACTTTTGAGCTCCAAAATCGAGTTGGAAAATCAGCTGACTTTGAAAAAAACAGCTAAGTTTTTCATGCAAGCTGTTTTTTCTTCATGTATGGTTTAACATGTGTGCAGAAATCTGTGTGTATGATGATCACGCGTTTGTGTGTGTGTGTGTGTGTGTTTGTGTGTGTGTGTGTGTGTGTGTGTGTGTGTGTGTGTGTGTGTGTGTGTGTGTGTGTGTGTGTGTGTGTGTGTGTGTGTGTGTGTGTGTGTGTGTGTGTGTGTGTGTGTGTGTGATTTTTTTAATGTGTGCATGTCTTTTTGTGGGCCCATTTAGTTTTTCTGGTAATGTTCTCGAGAAGGTTTGTTTTTTTTTTCGTGTTTTCAGAAGTTTCAAAATTAGTCACTACCCACCCACATATATCTTTCACCTTATATAATAAACACACATACACACACAAAATACACAAACAGACACACAAAAAAAACACACACAATTACACAAACACAGACAAACACACACACACACACACACACACACACACACACACACACACACACACACACACACACACACAATTAAAAAAAGCCAGCCACTAAATATTTCATTTCTTTGTGACATAAAGTTCAAGCTTGTAAAACTGAAATTAAGATGGATGCCCGGACAAATGGATATTGAAAGAATGGATAGATAGCTAAATGGATGGATGGATGGATGAATGAATGGATGGATAGATTGATGGATAGGTGGATAGATGGATGAATGGATGGATGGATAAATGGATAGATGGGTTGATGGATAGATGAATGAATTGGTAAATGAATGGATGAATAAATGGATAAATGAATAGATGAATGAATGGATGAATGAATAGATGAATGAATGGATGAATGAATGGATAAATAAATAAATGGATAAATAAATGAATGAAAGAATAAATGAATGAATGGATGAATGAACGGATGAATGAATGAATGAATGAATGAATGAATGAATGGATGTATGGATAGATGGATGAAAAGATAGATGGGTAGATTGATGGATAGATAGATGGATGATGGAAAATAGAACAAAGGCTAGCCGAACGAGAAGTTGAATAGTTCAGTTTATAGATGACTGAATGAATTGATGAATGGACGAAGGAAGAAATTTATGGATGAGCAAAGAAGTGAGAATGAAGGGAGGTATGGGTGAATGAATTACCGACTAGGTGAGAAAGTTGACGGATGAATAAATGGAAGATTGAATAGATAGAGTTGTAACGAATTTGATGGATAAATGGATTAATGATGGTTGGCTGGATGGATGAGTGGATGGATGAATGGGCGGATAGTTGGATGGATGGACGGATGGTTGGATGGATGGATGGATGGATAGATGTATAAAAGTATGAATGGATAAATGAATAGATAAGTGTTAGTTGAAATGAGTGAAGTGAAAATTTTGAAAAAAAATCAAATAAACAAAAATAAAATGTATTTTATTAACAACAAAACATAAAAATAACAAAAAAAACATTATAAAAATGACAACCAAAATGAAATAAAAACTCAAAAGATAATGAAAATATAAAAAGATAAAAATTAAACAAAATTGAAAAATGAAAAATTGAAAAATGAAACAAAGGTTAATGAAAAAATTCAACAACAAAAAATGAAACAAAAAAAAATAAATGAAAATGAGACTAAAAAATGAATATGGAGGCAAAAATAATTGAATAAAAATGAAGCCAAAAATTAAAAAATGGCGCAAAAAAAACTATTTAAAAAATGAAGCAAAAAAAAACAATTATAAAATGAGACAAAAAAAAACAATTTAAAATATAGGACAAAAAGACTAAATAAAAATGAAAAAAAGAAATAGAAAATAAAAATGAGAAAAATAAATAGAGAATAAAAAGGATGGAGAGCAGATAAATAAATGTTATTGTCGACAAGAACATTTCTCAGCTTGACAAGTTGTACAATCAAGTACTGCAGTACCCAAGTACTTGTACTCCATGATTCATGGGAAGTGATGCTTAAAAAATTGAGAAAAACACGGATATGTGGAAAAAAAAAATTTTTTTTCTAATTTGGAAGTTTTTTTAATGTATGAAAAAATCAATTTCAAAGTGAAAAATAAATTTTGAAAAAAAAAACTAATTTAAAAAAAATATTTTTTTCAAGTATTTGAAAAAATTAATTTTTTAAGTATAAAAAGAACATTCTGTATTTAATAAAAGTGATCATTTTTTAGATTTAAATTAATTTTCAAAAATAATAGCGAATAATATTAATAAACATCATTTGCTAAAAAAGTTTTTAATCCAAAAAGTTTTGAATAGTCAAAAAAACAAAAGATTAACGTAGAATACGACATTAATTATACAAAAAAACTAGAAATACTAGATAGAAAAAATCATTTTGGAAAAAAAAAGAAAAAAAAAACGTCTTTACCAAAGTAACAAAGACCAAGTTACATGAAAAACCCTAAGTTGAATTTCGAAAAGATGTAACTTTAGTTGAAAAATAATTAAAAATGAAAAAAAAAAAAAATTATGATTTTTAACTGATAAAAAAAAAACTTTAAAAAAACTTTTTTGTGGAAATTGAAAAATAATTATAAAAAAGAGATTTTTTTGAAAAGAAATTATGAAAATGTAAAACAAGGAAAAAATGAAGAAGCTTGAGGGTGGGTGGAGGATGAGATGGCTGTAAAAGTAAGTCTTAGCTTTGAATTATGAAAAGTTAATTGAAGTTATAAACAATTGAGAGTTTCAGAAAATTTATTTATTTTTGAGATGAAAAAAACATTTAAAAAATGCTTTTAACACAAAGCATTGAAAAAACTCAACACAAAACAAAACACGGAAACTCAACTTAAAAAACTAAAACTTAACTTAAAACAACGCAACACAACACAATACAAAAAACACATTCCAACATTACAGCACAACACATTACAACCATACAACACGACACAACACAACTCATAAAAACAATACAACACCACACCTTACAACACATTAAAACAATACAACAAACCATACAACTCAACAAACAATACAACACAACAAACCATACAACACAACAAACAGTACAACACAACAAACAATACAACACAACAAACAATACAACAAAACAAACAATACAACACAACAAACCATACAACACAACAAACAATACAACACAACAAAAAATACAACACAACAAACCATACAACACAACAAACAATACAACACAACAAACAATACAACACAACAAACAATACAACACAACAAACAAAGCTGCACTTCAAAACGCAATACTGTAAAAACCACCCTAGCTCATTAAAAAAACATAAAAATATTTCAATCAAAAAGTTGAGACTCGAAGCTAAGAAGTGTTTTTATGCAAAACAAAAAATAATTCTTGAGTTTTTTTGCAGGATTTGTCAAAGTGAAACAAATTGCTTTTTTTTAATTTTTAGAACTTGAAAACACGTGTTGAATGTTTTCTTCAGGTTTAGGTTGAAAATAGGAAAAAAATTAACTGAGAAAAAAAAAAAATTTGATCAAATAGCAATATATTACTTAATGTATGGGTGCTAGAAATGTTTTGGACAAAAAAATTAAGAAAAATTTATTTTTTAAATTTGAATTTATCATGGAAGCCGTAGTAGCAGATTTATCTTGAATAGTTTTTCGAAAAATAAAAAAAATAAATATTTAATGAACTTCTGAACATACGGAACGAAAAAATAATTTTGGAAAAAAAAATTCTGAATTTTCAGAAGAATTTTTTTTAAAGTTGAAAAGTTTTTGTCAAATCGACTTTTTTTTCAAAATCGAAAGTTTTATTTATTTTTTAATTTGAGAAAAAGTTATATTTAAATTTAAAAAAAAACTTTTTGAAATTTTAAAGACAATCTTTCAACATACATTTAAAAAAACATGTGGAAGAAGAATAAAACTGGAATAAAAAGGTTGATTGAAAAGTAGATTCGATAAAAAAGAAAATTGATATTAGTTTTTGAAAAATGAACTTTGCATACGTTGCAAAAAAATTGAAGTAATCAATATTAAAAAAAAATAGAATAAAAAATGTGAATAAAAAAAAGTAAGCGAATGAAAAAAAGAAGAAATGAGAAGATAAAAAAAAATAAAGAAAAACGTAAAAGAAATAAAAATAAATGACCTTTAAAGTGGTTGGGTAGAGCGTGCATGAAGTTACCATTGGTGGTGGGAATAGTAGTAATGTTGGTAGTGAAGGTGGTAGTGGTGGTGGTGGGGGTGGTGGTGGTGGTGGTGGTGGTGGTGGTGGTGGTGGTGGTGGTGGTGGTGGTGGTGGTGGCGGTGGTAGTGATGGTGGTGGCGGTGGTAGTGATGGTGGTAGTAGTGGTGGTAGTAGTAGTTTCATGATTGCCAGTAGTATTAATTGTAGTGAAGGTAGTAGGGGTAGTAATGAGGTTGGCGTTGTAGTGTTAGTGTTAGTGGTGTTTGTGTTGGTGGTAGTTTTGTCGATGGTGTTTATGTTTGTAGTGGTTTTGTTGGTGGTGGTTATGTTGGTGGTGGTTATGTTGGTGGTGGTTATGTTGGTGGTGGTTATGTTGGTGGTGGTTATGTTGGTGATGGTTATGTTGGTGGTGGTTTTGTTGGGAGTGGTAGTTTTGTTGGGGGTGGTGGTGAAGTTGAGGACTGGGAGGGATACAGTGAACGTAGAATTGTAGTTTTTCTTGTTGCAAACTACACCGATAAAAATGAAAAATAATTTCACTTTGAAATGAAAAATAAGAATGATAATGCAAAAAAAATCAAAACAGAAAAAAAATGAGAAAGATGGAGCTGTCAAAACTGAGAATGAAAAATTAAAAAAACGGAATAAAGAAAAAATTATAAAACGAAAAAAAAGAACTATGAGAAAAATAAGCAGAAAAAGATAGAAAAATTAAAAAAAAAGGTGAAAAGCAAAGGAAAAGGAAGAGGAGGAGGAAGAAGAAGAAGATGATGGCACTTTGCTGCGCATAGATGAACGCCTCAGAGTGCGATAAACAGCAAAAAAAACTTTTTAAAATCTCATTTTTCTTAGTTTCAGTGAAAATTCCATAGAAAAAACTTTGTGAGAAAACTTAAAAAAAAACTGAATAATTCATTCATTTAATTCAATTTTTAGCTTATTTTATTGAAAAAAAATTGAATTTGAAATATAAGAAAAATTAATTTGAATAACGAAAAAAAGAAAAAAGTTAGAGAAAAAATATTTATATTCTATAAAATATAAATTTTTTTCATTAATTTTCAAAAAAAAAATTAAATTATCAAAAATCCGTTTTTCAAATTTGCAAAATCGATTTTCTCAAAATTTTGTTGAGTAAGTTTTCGATTCTTCAAGTTTTTCTTAGCAATTATCGATCTAAATTTTTTTATTATGTTATTTTTAAACTATGTTTTATGAAAAAAAACTTGGTTAATAAAAACAAAAAAAAAATTGAACTAGAAAAAATGTTTTTCAAACATTTCGTATTTATCTTCATTTTTCAAATGCTTTTTCTCATCAACATTTTCCTTCCAGGAGGAGAAACTTTGGAAAAGAACGTAAAAAACCTTAAAAACGTAATTCTTGAAAAAATGAAAAACCACAATGAAATAAGATCTATCTACAACAACAACAAGAACCCCGACCACAACAAAAAAAACAACAGCACCAACAAAATCATCAACATTCTCAACAACAACATCATCATCAACACCAACAACAAAAATACCAACAATACCATCAGCAACAACCAACTGCTGCTAGCATTCCAAAATAACAACCTCAACCCCAAAACCACTCCACCCCATTCGGCAAAGATACTAAAAAGAGAAGTCCCAACCGGAAGCGGAAGTGACTATTGCGAAACGGAAGTGTTTAAAGCGTCATGTGACGTGACGTCAGCCATTCTGATGACGTCAGCGGAGTACGGACGAATGAGAATGAGCAGATGTATGAGAGTTGACTACGGATCGGCGCTTGGATGTTTCAAGGATGTTCTGGGGGAGTTTGACTTGAGGTGAAGGGCTGGGGTGGGGTGGGATGTTTGAGGTGTAACTTTGGGGGTGGCAAGTTGAGGGTGGGATGTTGGTGCAATTTGATGAAGGTAGAATGTTAGGGTGGAATGTTGTAGGTGAATTGTTGGAGGTGAAATGTTGGAAGTGGAAAAGTGAGATGTTGAAATGTTGAAAGCTGCACGTTAGGACTGGGATGCTGGCAAAAATGTGTATGTTTTGAAAAGTTAGTGGTGGAGCTAGATCACAAAAAGAAGGATTGAAATGGTGGTAGATCACAATGGGAAAGGTAGAAATGGTGGTAGATCACAATGGGAAGGGTAGAAATGGTGGTAGATCACAATGGGAAGAGTAGAAATGGTGGTAGATCACAATGGGAAGAGTAGAAATGGTGGTAGATCACAATGGGAAGAGTAGAAATGGTGGTAGATCACAATGGGAAGAGTAGAAATGGTGGTAGATCACAATGGGAAGAGTAGAAATGGTGGTAGATCACAATGGGAAGAGTGGAAATGGTGGTAGATCACAATGGGAAGAGTGGAAATGGTGGTAGATCACAATGGGAAGAGTGGAAATGGTGGTAGATCACAATGGGAAAGGTAGGAATGGTGGTAGATCACAATGGGAAAGGTAGGAATGGTGGTAGATCACAATGAGAAGGGTAGAAATGGTGGTAGATCACAATGGGAAAGGTAGAAATGGTGGTAGATCACAATGGGAAGAGTGGAAATTGAGTGAGAAATCCACCTAGCTCTCAACTGCCCCATTTCTAGTCCACTAATTAACCTCATATCTATTTCATTCACCCATTCCAACCCTCTTCAACTGAATCAAGTCACCCAACTCAACTCTGTTTATCCAACTCCACTCAATTCACCATATCCAACCCTTGCAGGTGTTCAGGCAGGCAGTCTTGTAGCGTCAAGGTTCCTGACCCTTCATACTCCTCCAATCTCTCGTGCCCTCCCGACCTCAAACCATACCTCCACGCCTCTTATGTGTGTGTGCAAGGTGGGTGTGTGTTGATCAAGATGGTGGGTTTGGGGGTTGAGAGGGGTTTGAGGGGTTTGAGAGGTTTGAGTGAGTGGGTGAGTTGGTTGGTTTAGTGGGTTGCAAAGACAAGTAAATGGTTTGATGGGCTGGTGAGTGGTGAGTGGTTTGGTGAGTTGAGTGGGTTGGTAGGTGGCTTGGCGGTTGGGCTGATTGGGTTGGTTGGGTTGAGTTTGTGTCAGTGAGTGTATTTTTGAATAGTCGTGTTGAATGAATGGATGCCTAATGAGCAAGTGAATGAATGGATGAATGGACGAATGGTTGAAGGACTGGATGAAGAGATGGATGGTTGGATGAGTGGGTGGGCGTAAGGTTGGAGGTAAATAAGTCGTGTTTGAAAAGAAGCAGGAAGTGAGAGGATTGATAGATGCTGTGGTGTTGAGGTTGTAAGTGGGTAGGGTAGGTGGGTGATTGATGTTGGAAATAAGTAGCTGTGGGAAGTCTGAATTAATTAGATGGATGAATGGATGGATGGATGGATGGATGGATAAATGAATGAATGGATGAATGGATGGATGGACGGATAAAGGGATGGATATCTAGATGAATAGATGGATGTATATGTAGATGGATGGATGAATGGGTGGGTGAATGAATGGGTGGGTGGATGAAAAGATGGGTGACTGGGTGGGTGAATGAATGGATGTGTGGATTGATAAATGTGTGGAGGGATGGTTGATGGATAGATAGATAGATGGATGAATAAATGAATGGATAGATGGATGGATAGATGGATGGATAGATGGATGGATAGATGGATGGATAGATGGATGGATAGATGGATGGATAGATGGATGGATAGATGGATGGATAGATGGATGGATAGATGGATGGATAGATGGATGGATAGATGGATGGATAGATGGATGGATAGATGGATGGATAGATGGATGGATAGATGGATGGATAGATGGATGGATAGATGGATGGATAGATGGATGGATAGATGGATGGATAGATGGATGGATAGATGGATGGATAGATGGATGGATAGATGGATGGATAGATGGATGGATAGATGGATGGATAGATGGATGGATAGATGGATGGATAGATGGATGAATAGATGGATGGATAGATGGATGGATAGATGGATGGATAGATGGATGGATAGATGGATGGATAGATGGATGAATAGATAGAAAGATAGATGGATGGATAGATGGATGGATAGATGGATGGATAGATGGATGGATAGATGGATGGATAGATGGATGGATAGATGGATGGATAGAGGGATGGATAGATGGATGGATAGATGGATGGATAGATGGATGGATAGATGGATGGATAGATGGATGGATAGATGGATGGATAGATGGATGGATAGATGGATGGATAGATGGATGGATAGATGGATGGATAGATGGATGGATAGATGGATGGATAGATGGATGGATAGATGGATGGATAGATGGATGGATAGATGGATGGATAGATGGATGGATAGATGGATGGATAGATGGATGGATAGATGGATGGATAGATGGATGGATAGATGGATGGATAGATGGATGGATAGATGGATGGATAGATGGATGGATAGATGGATGGATAGATGGATGGATAGATGGATGGATAGATGGATGGATAGATGGATGAATAGATGGATGGATAGATGGATGGATAGATGGATGGATAGATGGATGGATAGATGGATGGATAGATGAATGGATAGATGGATGGATAGATGGATGGATAAATGGATGGATAGATGAATAGATAGATGGATGTAGAGATGGGTGGGATGTGAAGTTTAGTTGGCTTGACCAGTGCAAAGATGTAATCTAGGCAGATAAGAACTGAAGATTATTATGATTAATAAAACATTAAAAACACAACTTACACATTGAACTGAAAAAAATACTGAAAATAAAAGTGTAAATACTGTTCCAACCACTCTAATCCTGATAAGAATAAAAAAAAACAAAAATAAATTCAAAATTAAACAATAATTCATATAAAAGCGATAAAATGAATACGTAATGAGATGATTTATGAATATATAATGAAGTGATAAACCTTATAAGCGCGCATAATAAACGCATTGGGTTTTCATTTTATTCACCACGGGTCATAGGAGCCTCATTAGATATGCAAATTAGCCTCGAAATATGCATATCTGTTCATATATATACTTATGAATACATGTAGATATAAAAATCCATAACTATAGAACTATGTGTATATACAACTTATTTAGTTATTTATTTGTTTATTTCATGAATATATCTCTATATAGATGTTTTTTTTATTTACACTAATAATAATTTCATAAAAAAAACTAAGGTTTTAAAAGCTGATGTAAAATTAATCCTGTAAGCATGCATGAGTTAGAGACTGAGAAAACCATGAAAAATTATTTTTTCTACTATTCAATTTTTAATTTTTGTTTCAACGAAAAAAAACAGTTGGGATTGATTGAAAAACTTAAAAACATAAAAAAAATTAAAAAATAGATAGTAGAAAAATTAAAAAAAATCTATGCTAACATAGAAAAAAAAATTGGACACAAGGATATTTTTCTTGTCCATGGAAATTTCACTCAATAAAAATATTACCATGAAATTAATCAGAAAAAAAACTAAAAAATATACCCAAAAAATTAATTAAAAAATGAATGTAAAAAGTGAAATTAATTAAGTGAAATAGATGAAAAGGAAACCATAAAAATAAAAAGAAAATATTCAAAAGTAATGTTGTCATGAAAAAAAATTCTGAAAAAAACTAAGACTGATATAAACAATTTGCAGTCCTACCCCCTCTGCCAAGTTGTTTTGCAAAAGGCGTTGGTGTTGAAAACTACAAAAAAAGAAAAAAAAACGACCAACTTGCTGCGGAAAAAAAAAACAAAAAAACAAATAAACAAGAAGAGAATGATGACGGTGGTGGCGATGACGATGATGACGATGAGGATGACGATGAGGATGATGATGATGATGACGATGATGATGATGATGACGATGACGATGTTGGTGATGATGATGATAAATTATTTACATGGAAGCAAGAGAGACGTGTGCAGGTGGAAAACGTGGTAAAGTTTTTGTTGAGGAATAAAGATGATAGAAAAAAAGAAGAAGAAGTAGATGAAAAGAAGAACTATAAAAAAAATAGTGACAGAATCGACAGTAGTGTTGCGGAAGTAGATGGAAAAGAAATACGAAGAAATGGAAAAATTGAAATTGTGAATAAAGAGAAAAACGAAAGAAAAAAAAACTCTGAAATGTATGGAAGTTTGAACGCCATGACATCATTGTCATTTACGTCAGCAGAAAAAAAATTGAATTCTGGGCCAAAAACTCTGTATGAAAATTCTGGACTCAAAGAAAAAACAGCAAAAGAATTGGAGAAAAACAAAGAAAAAAACGAAAAAACAAAAACTATAAATCGTTCAAACTTGCAGGTTTACGGAAGCGGATGTAGGAACAGTGATGAAACCGTTTCCATAGCAACCAATCCAGGTCAGCAAATACAACTAAGACTCTTTAACTTTTACGTTGCTAAGAAAAAAAAAGAGAAATCGGAAAGGAAAGTTTTTCCAGCAAATCATAGAAAATTGGTTTATAGAGGTGGTTGGGTAAAGGGTGGGGAGGGTGGGAGAGAAAAAGGGAGTTATGGATGGATGGGGAGTGGACGAGTGGAAGATGGGTGGGTGGGAGACGGAATGGAAGAAACTGAATGGGTGAAAAATGAAAAAAGAGGAAGAATTGAAACAGGGTGGGAGGAACTTGAGGAGAGGGATGAGGAAGAGTTGTTTTCTTCAGAGCCAGGACAGTTTTTGAGTTTGAAAACGTTCAAAAAACAAAACTTAGATAGTTTTTTTCTCAAAGATTTTGCGTCACAACATCGAAACACTCCGTTTCATCATCATCGTTATCATGACTCCTCCTCCCACCATCCTCGTCTTCCTCTTCTTCATCATTCGCGAAAGAATGAACCTTTCAAGAACTGTCAAGTCTGGATTTCTGTTCAAGAAGTTTCTAGAAAAAAAACAAACTACGTTGACTTAAACAACAACAACAACAACTACTACTACAACATCAACAACATCAACAACAACAACATCAACAACTATAACAAAAACAAAAACAACAACATCCAACGTCATACAATATGTGCGGACGATTTCGCAGGGAGAGGAAATTTAATTTATACGTCATTCAGCAACCACATAAACATTGCAATCGTAAACAATAACAAAAACAAAACGAATGGCGTCATTAATAACAATGAAAACAATAATATTAATGGTGATGAAAATTATGGAAATGATGAAGCTAATGGCAACAAAATTAATGATAATAATAATACTATTTATAAAAGTATAAATGCTAACACTTCTAATTATAGAAATAATAATAATAATAATAATAAGACCAACAGAATCAAAAATAAAAATAATAAAAACAAAAACAGTTATAAAGAGAATAATAATAATAATAATAATAATAATAATAACAATAATAATAATAAAATTAATAATAATAATAATAAAAATAATCATATTAATAAAAATAATATAATTGAGAATATTAATAGTGAGACTAAAGATATGAATGAAAACAATAAGGCAGGACTTCATAAAGAACGTTCAGAGAATGGAAAAAAAAATTTCGAGGAAAAAAATGATGAATATGCAAAGGAAAAAGATAAAGAAGGGGAGGATGACGAGAAAAATGAGGATGAGGAAGAAGAAGAAGATGATGAAGAAGAAGAAGAGGATGAAGACGAAGAAAAAAATGATGATGTTGATGATAATGATTTTGACACGGAAATGCCAGCTTTGTTGGTTGAATATAAAGGTAAGTAATTGGGAACGAAAACAATTGAAGGATTTTTTTTGAAATAAATGAATCTGAGAGTGAGTTTATATTTTTTTGGCACGAAGTAGATCTTTCAACCTTGTGAATTTGCTGCGTGGTTGTTTTGCGGTTTTTCGTTGACCCAATGCAAACATTCTTGAAAAAAAAAAACAAAAAAAACTATGTTCTGTGTAGAAAAAAACTAGAAAGAATTAATGGTATTCACTCGAATGAAAAATAAGATTCAAATAGTTGTGCAAACAAGAAAAAAAAGAAAAAAAAGAAAAAAAGACTAAAGAAAAAGAAAAAAGGGATTTGAATCTGTTACTCCACGATAAGATGGAGGAAGTAAAATTACCAAGCGTCTTACCCTCATGACCACCGGAGCACGCATTAGTATGCTCAAGTTGCTTTCTAGTTCAACTTCCCACGAGATTTAAAAACCAATTCTGTGAGATGCTTTATTCCGAAGGTGGTAATGATACTAGTAGTGGTGGTTGTGGTAGGAGCAGTATTAGGAGTAGTAGTAGTAGTAGTAGTAGTAGTAGTAGTAGTAGTAGTAGTAGTAGTAGTAGTAGTAGTAGTAGTAGTAGTAGTAGTAGTAGTAGTAGTAGTAGTAGTAGTAGTAGTAGTAGCAGTAGTAGTAGTAGTAGTAGTAGTAGTAGTAGTAGTAGTAGTAGTAGTAGTAGTAGTAGTAGTAGTAGTAGTAGTAGTAGTAGTAGTAGTAGTAGTAGTAGTAGTAGTAGTAGTAGTAGTAGTAGTAGTAGTAGTAGTAGTAGTAGTAGTAGTCGTAGTAGTAGTAGTAGTAGTAGTAATAGTAGTAGTAGTAGTAGTAGTAGTAGGAGTAGTAGTAGTAGTAGTAGTAGTAGTAGTAGTAGTAGTAGTAGTAGTAGTAGTAGTAGTAGTAGTAGTAGTAGTAGTAGTAGTAGTAGTAGTAGTAGTAGTAGTAGTAGTAGTAGTAGTAGTAGTAGTAGTAGTAGTAGTAGTAGTAGTAGTAGTAGTAGTAGTAGTAGTAGTAGTAGTAGTAGTAGTAGTAGTAGTAGTAGTAGTAGTAGTGATAGGGGTAGTAGTGGTTAATACAAAACTCAATTTTGGTAAGTTCGGATGATTAATGATGAGATCTGTTTTAGATAAAATGCCAAAATTCCTTAAAAAACAATTTTAAAGAAAATTTAAATTCGAAGAAAAATTTTTCTTGTTTTTTTTATGATAAAAATTTTTAAGTTAAAAAAAAAATCAAAATGTTTTTTTACGGAATTTTTTTCTGATGAGATATTAGTGTGAAAAAAGGCTGTTTGCAAAATGAAATAAACAAAATGGTTTAATTTTTGAATTTTGAAAGGTTTAGTCCAGTGTGAAATTTTTAAAAATCTAAAATGGCATCAGAAATTTTGAATTGTGGATAAAAATGAAATTTCAGAATGTTTTTTTCCATGATTTCGAAATAAAAATTTTAATTATTTTTTTTTGAGTTATGAAGTGCTCATGGAGGAACCATTTTTCAATATTTCTGAAGTTTACAAAGTTTTGACAGCAAATAAAATACTTGAAAAAATCTTAAAAAAACTGATTTGAAAACTGAAAAAAACAATGAAACAAGACAATTTTAAACAAAAAAAAAATTTTATCTAAAAAAACCAAATATCGTTTTTCACAGTAACATGAATCCTTATGAGCTTCATAACTATCAAAAAAATAATTTGAAAAAATACTTTTTTTAGACACAAAAACACATTTTAGTTTTTCCACGTAGACTAAAACCATTCTTGGAATCTTTTACAGTTTCAAAATTATTGATTCTGTTTTTTTTTCATGTTCATTTTTATTTGCAGTTTTTAGATTTCCTACTATATGGAAAAATTATTTTATTCACTTTTCAAAGCTGTGAATTTTTTTGCAATTTTTTATTTGTTTTCTAGTTTTTACAAAGTTCTGGTGATGTTTTTTTCAAAAAAAAACCTGAGTGCCAACAATAATAAGAAACCAATGAATGTAGAAAAAAACGAGAAAAAAAACATAAGAAAATACTCGAACTGAAAAACTTTAAGCAAAACAACAAAGAAGATGCTTATCTACATGTGTGTTCTAATACTTTGAAAAAAAAAGTTTTTTTTATTAAACATTGTAAAACTCGGTAATTTTTTTATTTAATTTTTTTCAACTAATGTTTTAATAATTTTTTCGACATTCTGACATATGATCCTCTTATTTAATTTTCAATTATTAGATCGGCGAGCACCTTTCAAACTGAAACATTTTTACAACCACAGTTTTTGATATTTTTCATTGAAGTTTATTTTGTTTTTTTACTGCCGTTTCTATACTCATTTTCAGTTGCAAAACATTGATTTTTTATTTCTTTTTTATTGGTTGAATAAAATCTATAAAAAAAATTTTTTATTATATGAAAAACATAACACAAAAATGTATAAAAACAAAAAAAGACAAAAAAACAAAAAAAACACCAAAAAAAAAAACGAAAAAAAATTCCAATAACTGAAAAAAACAAAAAGAACACTTCAATAACTGAAAAAAACAAAAAAACAAAAGTTTGAATAAAAAACAATTCGTAAGCCACATAACTATAAAAAATGCAAATACAAACAGCCGAAATCTTTCGAACACTCACAAAAGAGATTCGTTGGAGCAGAAAAGTTGTTTTCTTTGTTCACTACGTCATGATTACTCTTTGCAAAACCCTTCTTCTTTTTCTTTTGAAAAATTCTTTTTTTTGGAATCATTTTTGCTAGAAAATTTGTTTTTTTTCGAGATAAAAGTTATTTTAAAAACTTTGAAAAATCATTTCATTAAAAAAGCTTCTCAAAGAAATATTCCATTGAATATACTTTGTTTTTTTTCACTTATTATTAAAAAAAAAATTTTTTCTAGTTTCACCCATTTTTATTGCTTTATGACGTTGTTAAGTATTTTTTCATTTTTTTCAGACAATATTTCATCAAAAAAAATTGAAATCGAGAACTTTTAGTTTTTCACGAGTGTTTTGAGTTTTGTTCTCTTCTATAATTAAATTTTTACATTTTGCGAAAAACGAGAGTAATTTTTAATTTTTAATTTAAAAAAAATGCATTAGAGTTAAGTTTTTATCACTTTCGAATTATTTCAGATTATATATTTTTTTCGAGAAAAACGATGAAAACATAAATAGGATATTTATCAAAATAAATAAAAAAATAAGTTGAAAAAAAAATGTTAAAAACATTAAAAAAATAGTAGGAATACTGATACTACTCTTTTACTTGTACTCTTATTAATGTACTGCCTACCAGTTTTTGTACTGTATTTTGATAGCCTAATTAAAAAAAACGGAATAATATTGTAAAGTTTATATTTTTATCTTTTGTTTTTATTTTATTTTATTACTGTTGACACAGTTAAAGGTATGTAGCTTTGGGATTACTCCAATAAAACGCGTGAAAAAAAGAAAGAAATATTTTTGAAAAAAGAAAAAAAAATAAATTAAACGCTTGACATTTTCAATGTTTGAGTTAGTATTAATAAAAGGTATGTCATACAATTGAAAAATAAACTAATTAATAAATAAATTCTCTACAAAAATAAAAAATTGAAAAAAATATTTTTTTTTCAGTATTTTCTACTTGAAAAATTGAAATTATAAAATGTGTGCAAATGAGAGACAAATTATTTTGCGGCAAGGTTTAAAAAATGATTTGACATGAAAAAACAAGCGAAAAATCTCGGAAAAATGATTAGGTGAAACGAAAAAAAATTATCCTAATTAAAATTAAAAAAATTACGGGTGTCAAAACTAAAATTTTAATTTTGAGAATATTTAAAGAAAAATATTTGGCTAATAAAATGTCATGGTTGTGAATTTTTTCAAAAACAAAACTTTTTTTAGATTATTTTGTGTTCTTATAAACTGAAAAATATTAATAAAAATTATTTTTTAATATGAATAACAATTTGTGATTCTAAACAGACATCATTTAATTAAAAAAATAATTTTTCAAATAATTACGACGTTGTTTTGCTTCCGGATAAAATATTTTTTGTTTTTTTTGTTTATTTGTGGGCTTTATTTTGCATGGAATAAATTTCCATTTTTATAAACAGCATTTTTTGAAACGTTGTGGAAACACTTCAAAGGATTGAAAACAAAATTAACAACGGAAAAAGATTTTTTCAAAAAAAAAAAATAAATAAAAATAGTTCAAAACTTGCTCCAACCAAAAAAAGAAAAAAACTGATTTTATCACAAAACGTTTATGAAAGTAAGAAAAACTGAATAATCCTTTGAATAAGTATAACTTCTGAAAATTTACAAAAAAACTTTTCAAAAATAAGCCTTCACAAAAACTTCTGAATAAAAACTCTTAAATAATCCACTAATTTTGTTTTATTTTTTTCTAGTAATTGGCTGTCCAGACCTTCGTGCAAGGGATTTCCCTTTCAGAGTTCAACTGTACAGACACCGTGACGTCATGCGTGGCGTTTGTAAGAAAAACAAGGAAGAGGAAGAAGAGGAGGAGGAAAAGGAGGGAAAGAAGGAGGAGGAAGAGAAAAAAGAGGAGGAAGAAGATGATGATGGTGGCGTTGGTGGTTATGATTATGATGATGGTTATATTAATGTGGGTAATCTGGCTCATTTTTCCGCTAAATTCTATGGCAACCTTCATGATGAAGGTAACAAAATCGTCAATGCTGATGGAAAAAATAAGAATAAGAATAATAATAAAAAGAGAAACAAAAACATAAAAAAGTCTTTCAATGGTTTTGATTTCAATATTGATAATGCTGAGTATAACGAAAATAATTATAAAAAAATTGATAATAAAAATAAGAATGATAACAATATCAATGAATATAATAATAACAATGAAAATAATAATAATAACATTAACTTAGATAGCAACAATGGTGAAAACACAATGGTTCATGGAGATGTTCACATTGGTGGAATGCTTTCCAACAACAATCAGACTCTCCATGGTGGTTACTATGGCTACAACAACATCAACAACAACTTTAACAACAACATCAACAACAACATCAACAACAACATCAACAACAACATCAACAACAACATCAACAACAACATCAACAACAACATCAACAACAACATCAACAACAACATCAACAACAACATCAACAACAACATCAACATCAACAACAACATGCCCAACAACAAAAAATTCAACAAAAATAACAACAACAACAACAACAGATACAACAACATCAAGAACAACCAGTTTGAACTTATTTGTTACAAGAACAAATGGATAGGCCGGATTAACAACTGTTTCTTGGGTATTTTTGTCTTTGTCTATGTTGTTATAGATTTTTGGTTGTTCCACTACCTACCTACTATCACCATCTCCACCATCACTATCACCACCAATACCACCATCACCATCACCACCACCACCGCACCACCACCACTACCACCAACACCACTACCACCACCACCACCACCACCACTACCACCACCACCACCACCACCTCCACCACCACCACCACCACCACCAGCACCACCACTACCACCAATTTCATCCCCACCACCACCACCAACATTATTACAACCACCTCCACCAAAACCATTAATACCATCACCACAGTCATTTCTATTACTACCATAATCACCACCACCATCAGCTTCACCATCACCACCAACATCACAACCAACATCACCACCAACATCACAACTACCATCACCACCAACATCACAACCACCATCACCACCGCCATCACCACCAACACCACTCCCATTTGGAAACATCACTACCACATTGTAATTTGGTGTTGGAAAAAAATTAAACTCATCACGATCTTGATTCGTTCTTGGCAAGAAAAACTGTACGAAAAATAAAAAAAATAGAATTGAATAGAATGAAAAGATAATAATGCTAAAAAGCAAAATAGAAAAACAACACAATAGAAAAAAAAATTAAGAATACTTAGTGAAAATAAACATATAAATGAAAAAATAATAATTATAAAAAAAAAAAAATAATAATAATCATAAAAAATAATAAAAAACAACTCATTCATAAAGACGGAAAAAATGAATAATGATTATGAACAAAATGAATCTGCGTTTGAAGCGTTAAGACGACTGTGGCGCGAGAGAAAAACATTGACAAAAATAAAAAAATAAATTTATTCAACACAATGCAATGAAAAATAAATAATAAAAAAAATTGAAAAAAAGTTTGTAGAATCTTTTTCTGTTTTTGCAATTTTGTATGTTCAAAATATCAGTTTTCTTTGTTTTTGCTTTCATTTACTTTATGAGTTATCTTCATTTTTTTGCAGAAAAACTGGCCTTATTTTTTTATTTTCATATCATCTTAGTTTTTTTGTATGTACTTGAAATTTTTATATATTGTTTTTCTTTTTTTCGGAGGGGTTTTCAAGCCACATTGAGATGGATTATAGGTGCTTGTTTTGATTATTGACTTTCAATATAGTTCGTTTTTCCATAACTCATCCCATTAACAATACAATACAATACAATACAAAAACTAATTTTATTATAGTGGCATTAACCCCGTAGAGTTTCGAGGCCACAAACAAGTTCACAAAACAGTAAATAATTATTTTGTATTAAGAAAACAAAACTAAAAAGTTTTTCACTCAAATCAGGTTAATCAATTTTTTTTGTTTTTTTTCAATATTTGTATTTTTTTTAAATGTTTTTTTTCAGTTATTGATGATTTCTATTTAGCATATTTTTTAATTTAAAAAAAAAAAAAAATTTTGAAAAAGCAAATTAAAAAAATTACTGAAGAAAATATTTTCACTGAATTTACCAAAATTTATAAAAAAATAGAAAAAACAAAGAAGTAATTAACTGTTTTTAGTGTTTTTTTTAATGCCTGATTTTTCAATTTTATTCATATTTTTATCACATTATTTATTTTTTTAGGTTTGAAGTTATGTGGAGTTCACTCGGTCTGATTTATGTTTTTTTTCAATTTACAGCTCAAATCGTTTTTTTCAAATTAAAAATTCATTTGAAAAACTTTCATAAAAAAGAAATAAATGATCGTCAATTTATGGTCCCTTGCATGAAAAATTAAAATTCGATTATAAATCAGGAACTTTATTTGAAAAATAATTTATAGTTTTGTTTGAAAAATGTTTAAAAACTGAAAATTAATAACTGAAAATAAAAAAAATGAAGCATTGGAATGAATGATTTTATCAAAATTGAAAATAATTATCAAAAAGTATTTTGAATTATAAGATAGTTGAAAAAGTTTTGAAATTTTTTTTCATTTATCTTGAAATGAATTTTCATTAGAAAAATAAAGTTTGATTTACTAAATAAAAATCAAAATCAATTAATGATGAATTAAATACATAAAAATAAATATAAAAAAATTCTGAGAATTATATCATTTTTTTGTAGCGCTGAAAAGTTTTGTTACAAAAATTCAGTTAAAAAAACAATTGGTTTGAATGTAATTGAGTATGGTATTCATGAATTTGAAAAAAATTGAAAAAACGGAATAAAAAAAAAAGATCATTGAAAAAAAAACGACAAGAAAAATGGAAAAGAAAAATGGATTAAGTTAAAAAAGGCTTGATTCGATAGAAAATGCCAAAATAGCATTTCGAAAAACAATAGACTTTTTTTTCTATAGTTTTTAAGCAGAAAAACTCGTGAAAAAAAGTCATAAAAACTGGTTTTCTGTACGCATAAATCTTTCGTGAGATTGCAAAATTGTAAATGACGCTGAAAGTGGAATTAATACGAAGCCATTAATTTTTGTGAAAAATTTTGCGCTATATAAATATTTCATATTACATCACGGCAAGATTAATTTTTAATTTTCATTTTGAAAATTATTCAGGGGGGTTGTTAAAAAAAGCTAAAGTACCTTTAGTTTTAATTATTAATTTTTCTTTGAATTTAAAGTTTTTTTCCATTCCAACTGCATTCAAAAAGCTAATTTGAGTTATGTCTTTTTTTTTCTTTTTTTTAAAATTTATTATTCATGATTCGCAAAAAAAAAAAAACAAAAACAAACCCTCTCGAGCCTAAAAAAATGAAATGAATAAAATAATTTTTCTGAAAAAAATGTTTAACACTGGAGATTCCAAAAAATAAAATACTCAATTTAAAGTTACTTTATGAAAAAAAAATAGAAAAAAGTCAAAACTGGAAAAACGTGATTCCACTTGGAAGTTTCTTCTAATTTATTGACTCACACATTAGTTATCATAACTTTTCAAAAATAATCTTTTAAGAAAAACTCTCGCAAGTTTTTTTGGGCTCTTTTTGAAGTGAAAAAAAATGATGATTTTTAAATCTGAAAAACGAAAAAACTTTTTAAAAACGAAAAATTATCAAAAGATGAATAAAAAAACGTTCAATAAATGTTGATGTTTTTTTTATTTTTTTTGTAAAACTCTATTTGGTTTTTCTAACATTTATAGTAAAGTTTTGCGCATTTTGATTCCCAATTAAAAAACAAAGTATAATTAAAAATGCAGAATGGCGCTTCAGATTTTTCGCTTAAAAAAATTACAATAAAAAAAAAGAATCAATGTTACAAACGTTATAATAATTTTTTTGTTCAAAAATCTTTTCAAATGTTCTATCTTTCAGGTTCTTCCTCCAAGGCCTCCCCTCTCCCTCCTCCCTCTCTCACCGCAAGAGTTTCCAACGGCGCCATGAACCATCTTTCAAGTGGTTCGTACTGCTCTGCAATGCTATAATAATAAAATAATATGCTACACTGTTTGTATGATATCCTGGAGCAGAATACCATATTATAGAACATGGGATGTAGAAAGATAGCATGGGATGTAACAAAATAGCGTAGAATATAATAAGGTAGTATAGATTATAACAAGGTAGTACTTCAAAAAAAAGATGAAATAGTCAATCAAAGAAGAGGATATAATGAAATGAAACAGGATGCATAGAATGAAACAAAAAAAGAGACTAAATAAAAGAAAGATAGCATAGAATCAAATAGGATAAGGAAGTAAATCAAAGAAGAGGATGGCATGGAAAGATAAGAAGAACATGTTTTTGAAGATGGAACAAAACAACAAAATGATACAATACAGAATAATATGATATAACATGAAGTAATATGAGATACTCGAAAATATAATGATATAAAACATTGTAAATGATACATCACGATACAAACCAATAAGATACAACACGGCGCAAAACAATATGATACAACACGGCGCAAAACAATATAATACAACATGATACATTACGATGCACTACGAAACAACACATGCCACACCAAACCAGCACTACCACACCACAACCATAGCAGTGCTACACCACCACAACTGCAATCTACCACCACAAAGCTAACACTAACACACCATCTCACTATCACCACACTACACCACACCACAACACACCACAACACACCACACCACACCAGACCACACCACACCACACCACACCACACCACACCACACCACACCACACCACACCATTGCAGGATCTTCATTGGCAGTAATGATATTGACAGCTTTCTTAATCGGTCTCTTGGTGTTGCTGCTGGGCTTGTACGTTATAACCAGGTCAGCTCCAAGCGGCTGATTATATTATTACCTGTGTAACTTAATGAATAAATGCTATTAGTGATTGAGTTTTATAATAATAATAATAATAATAATAATAATAATAATAATAATAATAAAAATAATAATAATAATAATAATAATAATAATAATAATAATAATAATAATAATAATAATAATAATAATAATAATAATAATAATAATAATAATAATAATAATAATAATAATAATAATAATAATAATAATAATAATAATAATAATAATAATAATAATAATAATAATAATAATAAAAAAAAAATAATAATAATAATAATAATAATAATAATAATAATAATAATAATAATAATAATAATAATAATAATAATAATAATAATAATAATAATAATAATAATAATAATAATAATAATAATAATAATAATAACAATAATAATAATAATAATAATAATAATAATAATAATAATAATAATAATAATAATAATAATAATAATAATAATAATAATAATAATAATAATAATAATAATAATAATAATAATAATAATAATAATAATAATAATAATAATAATAATAATAATAATAATAATAATAATAATAATAATAATAATAATAATAATAATAATAATAATAATAATAATAATAATAATAATAATAATAATAATAATAATAATAATAATAATAATAATAATAATAATAATAATAATAATAATAACAATAATAAGAACTGTTACAAACAAACGAAACACTAATATACTAAAAATACAACAAAATACAATACAATGCAGTGCAATACAATACAATACAATACAATACAATACAATACAATACAATACAATACAATACAATACAATACAATACAATACAATACAATACAATACAATACAATACAATACAATACAATACAATACAATACAATACAATACAATACAATACAATACAATACAATACAATACAATACAATACAATACAATACAATACAATACAATACAATACAATACAATACAATACAATACAATACAATACAATACAATACAATACAATACAATACAATACAATACAATACAATACAATACAATACAATACAATACAATACAATACAATCCAAAACAAAACAAAACAACACAAAACAATGCAATAAAATACAAAAAAATACAAAACAAAACGATAAAATAAAATACAATAAAATACAATTTAATTCAATACAATACAAGAAAAATACGAAAATGATCTTAGTGACATTAACCACTGTTGTCAATTCAGGCGGAAACTCTTTTTTTTTGACTATGGCAAGAGAAACACACGCAATAAAAGGAACTACAACAACCTACAAAATAATAACAATAATAACAACAACAATAACAATAATAACAACAACAATAACAATAATAACAACAACAATAACAATAATAACAACAACAATAACAATAATAACAACAACAATAACAATAATAATATTAACAGTATGAAAAGTGATAATAATAATAATAACAACAACGATAACGATAACAAAGATAATGATAGGGATGAAGAGATCATCAACTTTTATAACACAAACAGTTTGGTTAATCATGGTTACGGGAGAAAGACTAAGAAAAAAGTTGTATTCGAAGATAATATATACAATAATAAAAACAAAAACAAAAACAATAACAATAACAAAAACAAAAACAAAAACAATAATAAAAACAGTTCATATCAAATAAAATGCGACATAAATGAATATAATAAACAATACTATGACAGCATAAACGACAATAACAACAATAAACAAATTTATGACAACATAAACATAACTTATGACGTCAGCAAAGATCAAAATGTTGGCAAAATGAATCAAAACACAAACAACTTAGATGTCTGTTCTACTGGAAAAAATATAACAGTTAACAATTACAATAACAACCTTAAAATCAACAAAAAAAACAACAACAACAATGTTGTTAACAATTGTTATGATGATGATACTGAAAACAAAAACAACAACAAAAAGACAACAGAAGAAAGCAACGAAAAATTAAATTTTCAGACGGCTTTAGAAACCAAAGAATTATATAAACAGCAATTAAAAACTACCGGAAAGAGTTTCACGAGCATTCCTTCATCCACTTCCGGAGAAACCACGTGTTTACCTCCTGGTTTCCTTGGAAACCATGACTCCTTTTTACACTTAAAGAAAAACTCAAATTGCATTTATCACAAAAGGCATGACGATCATCTTCATCCACTTCTTCCTCTGCATCATCATTTGCATCATCCTCCTCTTCTTCATCCTCCTCATCATCATCATCATCATCATCATCATCATCATCCTCTTCTTCCTCATCTTCATTTTTCTAGCCTTTCGTCCACTTCCAACCCTTTTACTCCAAAGTTCAAAGAGATGCAAATATCTTCACAATCAACCGACTCCCATTCCTTCCTCACCCACTCTACCACTTCCACCCAATCTCCCCCTCTCACCCACTCACGCTCCTTCACCCATTATCATCCATCCACTCAATCACATTCCCTCACTCCTTTTTTTCCATCCACTCACTCTCATCCTCTCAATTGCCCTTTCCCACCCATCCATCCTCTCCCACCCACCCATCCTTCTTCACCCACCCATCCTCCCCCATCCACTTATCCTCCCCCATCCACCCATCCTCCCCCATCCACTCATTCTCCTCCATCCACCCATCTTCTTCCATCCACCCATCCTCATTCCAATCTCAACAGCGGAAAATTACCTAAAGCTGAAATGACGTTTGTATCAATACCACACTCTCATCATATTCTTCCTCCTCCTCCTCTTTCTTATTCAAGTCAAATTTTTCAGCAAATTACTCATCCTCATTCTCATTCTTATCCTTCTCATCCTCCTCATTTTCATCCTCACTTTCCTCCTCCTCTTCATCCTCCTTATCTTCCTCCTCTTCCTCCTCCTCTTCATCCCCCTCTTCATCCTTCTCTTCATCCTCCTTTTCACCCTCCTCTTCATCCTCAAGTTGAATTGCAGTTTGACAATATCCCTGTTATCCGCAAATGTTGCGAAAAGCATTTTCCTTCTTGTCAGCATCCTAACCATAACTCCCTCCATCTTCATCCTCATCCTCATCTTCCTCGTCTTCCTCCTCCTCCTCCTCTTCGTCTTCATCCTCCTCCTTTCCATCCCAAGACTTCAATGACAAGAATGATGAAAAAGATGTATTCATTCTTCAAAATGAAGGAAGGAAGGAAAGACAATAATGAAGATGAAGATGATGATGATGATGGTTGTGGTGTTGATGAGGATGATGATGATGATGAGACAAATGATGATGGTGATAATAATAATGATGATGATGATGGTGGCAAATTTGGTGCTCTTGTTGGTGATGATGATGATGGAGATGATGATGGTGATGATGACGCGGATGATGGTTGTGATGATGATGGCGACAAAAAAAATGACAATGAAGGAGAAAAAAATGAAGATGATGAAAAAGATGGCATTGGAAAAAAGAAAAAAAAAGAAACTAATGATGAAGAAGAAGAAGAAGAAGATGATGATGATGCTGGTGATGATGATGATCATCACGTCAGTTCGTTCAAGTGTGAACTGATTGACGTGAAAGAAATTAAAAGTGAAAAAGTTAATAACAAAAATAAAAGTAACAATGCCAATATAAAAATTAAAAAAAATGTAACTAACAATAATAATAACAATAACAAAGCCAACAATAGAAATAAAAATAATGAAAACTATATAATTAATATTAATGATGAGCCAACAATATTCAAAAACTACCAGAACAACAATGATGAGCTTGGTAGTTCGAAGACTTGTAAGGTTTTTACCAGTAAGTATGGTACAAGGAACGATGGATGTGGTAATAATACTTGGATTTATAACAGTGGACGCAGTGGCTGTGGTAGCAGTGGCGGTGGCTGTGGTAGCAGTGGCAGTGGCTGTGGTAGCAGTGGCGGTGGCTGTGGTAGCAGCGGCGGTGGCTGTGGCAGCAGTGGCGGTGGCCGTAGTAACCACGCTGGTGGCTGTAGTAACCACGCTGGTGGCTGTGGTAACAGCAGTGGTGGCTGTAGTAATGGTAGTGGTGGTTGTAGTTGTACTATCAACGCATACAGCACAAGTACAAGGGTGGATAAAAATGGAAAGTATGTTACAGAACTCGGTGACGGTGGTGGTTGTGGTGGCGGTAGGAGTGTTGGTGCTGGCAGTGGTAGTGGTGGCGGTTGTGGTGGTGGCAGTAGCGGTGTTGGTGGTAGCGGAATTAGTGGTGGTGGCAGTGGTAAAAATGTTGGTGGTAGTGGCGTTTGCGATAGATGTGGTGGTGATGTTTTCAATAGCAAAAACTGTGAGAGCTTTGGTGGTATGGAAGGGGGTTGTTTTTTTGAAAGTGGTGATTGTGGTGGAGGTGGTGATTGTGGAAATGTGAATAACCGTGGTATACACGAAAAAGCTTCACTTGGTAATTTTGAAAAAAATAAAAATTCTTTACTTTTGCGTAAATTTAATGAAAGCAGAAAAAGAAAAATAGAAAGAAATATGAAAAAATATGGAACATTTGGAGATAAAAACGCTTTTTATGATGATGCAAAAAAAGAAAAAAACAAAAAAACGTTTACTAAAAAAATGGCTTTCTTCCCTAACAAATTTGTTACCCTGATGAATATTCTTAACGTGGATAAGGACAAGAAAAATTTTGGAAAAAACGACAAAAAAAATGACGAAAAAGAAAATGACGAAAAAGATTACGAAAAAAAACTCACGAAAAACAAAATAAAAAATGAAACAAAAAAATCAGACCAAAACGATGAGAAAACAGCATTTGATGACGGCTTTTGCACAAATGAAAACATATTTTGCCACAATGAAGCAAGTTTCAAGTGTGGTAAAAATGCAATTTCTCTGCATGGGTTTTTAGTAACACCGCAACCATCATCGTCGTCTTCTTCATCTTCATCAATTCTTCTTCCACCTCTTCATTCACAACCACCTTTGTTATCATTGCTTGTATCATCACTACCAACAACATCATCACCACCAACGCCATCATCATCACCATCATCATCACCATCATCTTCGTCTTTTTCATCCTCATCTTTATCAGCTGCTTCTCACGGACTCTTCAAGACACGTTCACATCCTTCACACCAAATTCTATTCGACCTTATTACTCCTCTTCCAAGACCCCCACCCCCACCCCCACCCCCACCACCATCATCATCATCATCATCATCATCATCATCATCATCATCATCATCATCATCCTCATCATCATCATCATCATCATCATCATCATCATCATCATCATCATCACTCCATCCTCCTCCATCTTCGTTCTTATCCTCTTCATCACCACCTTCATCTTCTTCTTTGACATCATTTTTACCACCATCTTCATCATCTTTTCCATTAACACCCCTATCACCTCATATATCATAGGCATTATCAACATCTCACCCATCAATATCTCTTCTGATTCCATGCGTTTATTATCTCCTTTCAGTTGTGGCCTCAAAGCTCTACGGAGTCAATGCCACTATAATAATATTCGTGTTTGTATTGTATTATATTGTATTTTTCGGTTTCCGAATATTGTTTGCTTATACTAACTTTACCGTAACATTTGATTACCAATTATTTTTGATGTCTTGTGAATAGTCAACAAGCCGCTATAAAGCAGCCACTCTTCCAATTCGCCTCAACAACAACACTCCAAACCACCAATACCTTGTGACCATACAACTCCAAGATCGGCTTTTCTTTCAATGACACTGATAAGTTATTTGGAAGTAACACAGACCGCGAGTTTTCATGAGATGAGTTTGAGCTAAGAGTTAAAAGTTTAGCAAAGAGATAGAAATTCAGTGAAGATGTAAGCTTGTGGAAATCAGTCATCTTGTCCAGCAACTTAATGTTTTTATCCTAAATTGGCGTTCCACCTTCAACTTCATTGCCACCAACCTGAGTCGTCATTATCAACCAGCAGACTCAAGTGCAACTCTGTACTGTGCAACACAGCATGGGAAGAAACACCATCAGTAACTAATTCTTTAAACAGGCTCGGACTGCCCCAACATCAACAGACCTGACCTGCCCCAACATCAACAGACCTGACCACTGCCTGTCCCAACATCAACAGACCTGACCACTGCCTGCCCCAACATCAACAGACCTGACCCCTGCCTGCCCCAACATCAACAGACCTGACCACTGCATGCCCCAACATCAACAGACCTGACCACTGCTTGCACCAACATCAACAGACCTGACCACTGCTTGCACCAACATCAACAGACCTGACCACTGCCTGCCCCAACATCAACAGACCTGACCTGCCCCAACATCAACAGACCTGACCACTGCTTGCACCAACATCAACAGACCTGACCACTGCTTGCACCAACATCAACAGACCTGACCACTGCCTGCTCCAACATCAACAGACCTGACCACTGCCTGCCCCAACATCAACAGACCTGACCACTGGCTGCATCGCTCATCAGCAGGCTGTCTGCTTCAGTTATTTCTAAGAAACTGAAATGTTTTTTGTTTAAATTTTTCAAGTCAGATCCCTATTTTTAATCATTTTTAGCATTTCAAAATTATTTTCATTATTCAGAAGAAGAAAAAATTGAGTTTCTTATCTCGGCTTTGCATATAATCTTTTTATCTTCCTCACTCATCATTAATCACTATCATTCCTATTTTCTCTCTCATTACAACTTTCATTATCATCATAATCACCCTCGTAATCACCATCCTTCCCTTATTACATCTCTTCCTTCTACTCTTCTTCTTACTCTTCCTCCTACTCCTTTTCCTCCTCCTCCTCTTCCTCCATTTTCTATTCCTCCTCATCCTCCTCCTCCTCTTCCTCTTCCTCTTCTTTCTCCTTCTTTTCCTCTTTTTTCTTTTTTTCCACTTTTCCATCTTCTTTCTATTCCGTTTCTTCTTCTTCTTCCTCTTCCTCTTTCTCATTCCATCTGCATCCATTAACAAGTTTCCCATGATCATAGTGAAAAAATTCAAGAAATAAAAAAAAGGGTTTCCAAGGCAGGTAAATAATGCAAATACCCTCTCAATGTGATTAGTCACACCACGAACCTTTCATCTCTCCATCCTTCCATCCATCTATCATCCATCCATCATCCATCTATCCATCCATACATCAAGTTTTTCATCATCCATTTATTATCCATCAATCCATCCATCCATACATCATCCATCCATTATCCATCCATCTATCTATCTATCCAATTATCCATCAATCCAATTATCCATCCATCTTTTAATTTTTTCATCTTTTGCTCCGCCCTCTCTTCCTATCCACTCGCTCGTTCATTCACTCAATCATACATTCAGAAGAACCCAGACATATGTAGAAATACATCGGAGCACAGGAATGAATCTTCACAAATAAATGAGAACATACATCCAAACAAACAACCAAAACACTTATATAAACCAAAGTAAACATCCTAACAAACGTACACAGTGACACTGGAAAAAACAAAAAAACAAACAAACAAACAACCAACCAACCAAACAAACAAACAAACAACCAACCAACCAACCAACCAACCAAACAAACAAACAAACAAACAGAATCAAGTGAATGAAAACGAAAAACTAAAGTATGAAATGAAAAAAAAAGCAAACAAAAGAAAAACGGAAAAAACCAGAAAATGAAAAGAAAAAAAAGTTTAAAAAAATAAAAAATAGATGAAAAAAAACGTTTTTTTTTTAAAATATTAAAAATTTATAATATCAAAAAAAAACAAAATGAATTTAAATGAACAAAAACACAGCTTGAAAAATTGACAATAAAAACTTTAAAAAAACTTAAAAAGTGTGATCCGTATGAAAATCTAGCGAAAAAATGGAAAAACACGTTCAGAAGGAAGGTAAAGTAGTCATCTCAGGGGATTTGCAATGGTTTTGTATTGTGTTGGAAAAAAAACTTTGCGGGGTATTTTGCTAATAGTTCAGCAAACATTTTTTTAGCAATGGAGTTTTTCCAGAAGTTTTTTTGGGTATTTTTTGAGATTGAGAGCGGATTTGAATTAGTGTTTGAACTGAGATAGTAAAAATAAGAAAAATATCTTTTTGAAAAATGATTTTGTAGCTGAAATTTGACTAAAATGTTCGTTATTAATCGAACAACAGTTGGCATTTAAAAATAAAATAAACAACAACAAAGACAAAAAATCACAACAAAGAACCGTAACAACGTCATCAAAATGAAAAAAAAACAAAATAAAAATAAAGTAATAAGTAAAAAATAACAAAAAAAAAAAAAAAAACGAAACTATTAATGAATGAAAACCGTCATCAAAACGTTTAAAATTATCTCCAAATGTTTCACATGGGAAAAAATCAATCATCAAAGGAGAAGCATCATTAGCTACTACTACTACTACTACTACTTCTACTACTACTACTACTACTACTACTACTACTACTACTACTACTACTACTACTACTACTACTACTACTACTACTACTACTACTACTACTACTACTACTACTACTACTACTTCTACTACTACTACTACTACTACTACTACTACTACTACTACTACTACTACTACTACTACTACTACTACTACTACTACTACTACTACTACTACTACTACTACTACTACTACTACTACTACTACTACTACTACTACTACTACTACTACTACTACTACTACTACTACTACTACTACTACTACTACTACTACTACTACTACTACTACTACTACTACTACTACTACTACTACTACTACTACTACTACTACTACTACTACTACTACTACTACTACTACTACTACTACTACTACTACTACTACTACTACTACTACTACTACTACTACTACTACTACTACTACTACTACTACTACTACTACTACTACTACTACTACTACTACTACTACTACTACTACTACTACTACTACTACTACTACTACTACTACTACTACTACTACTACTACTACTACTACTACTACTACTACTACTACTACTACTACTACTACTACTACTACTACTACTACTACTACTACTACTACTACTACTACTACTACTACTACTACTACTACTACTACTACTACTACTACTACTACTACTACTACTACTACTACTACTACTACTACTACTACTACTACTACTACTACTACTACTACTACTACTACTACTACTACTACTACTACTACTACTACTACTACTACTACTACTACTACTACTACTACTACTACTACTACTACTACTACTACTACTACTACTACTACTACTACTACTACTACTACTACTACTACTACTACTACTACTACTACTACTACTACTACTACTACTACTACTACTACTACTACTACTACTACTACTACTACTACTACTACTACTACTACTACTACTACTACTACTACTACTACTACTACTACTACTACTACTACTACTACTACTACTACTACTACTACTACTACTACTACTACTACTACTACTACTACTACTACTACTACTACTACAACTACTACTTCTACTTCTACTCTCATCCGAATTTGGCTTTTTTTCACACTGTCATCTGACGAATTTGATGAAACAAAAGAAAGATAATTTGAAATAGTTTATAATTAAAATAATTTGATAAAAATGAAAATCAAATCTACAAAATTTAGAAAAATGCCAAACTAAAATAAAAACTAACCGCAGAAAAGATGAAAAAAATGAAGCAAAAAGCTGAACAGAAAAAATTGAAATAAAAATAAAAACAAAAAACTAAAAAAAGATAAAAAAAGATTAAAAAAAAGAAAAAAAAAACTAAAAAAAGAAAAAGAAATCAAAACACAATGGAGAGTGGAATGGAGTATGAAAAAATACTTTCATATTCTGAACTTCTTTGTAAATACAAAACCTCGCTCCAGAGAGACTTCCTTGATCTCAACATTTCTCTTCCTACTCTTTATTTTTTTCCTAATCTTTTCTCATTTTTTTCTCATTTTTTTACTGCCTTCTTTTTTTTTTCCAATCTTTTCTTTGTTTTTTTCTCCGCCAGCTTCTTCATTCTCTTTTAACTAAATCTTTTGTTTTTTTCCATCTTTCTTTTTTTTAGTTTCATTTTTATCCTTTACTGTTACTTGGTTTTTTTGTTGTTGTTTCATTTTTTTCATTTTTTTATTTTTATTTTTCATATCTTTTCAACTCTTTTTTCCTCATTCACCACATCTTACTCTATTCAATCTTCTTCTACCATCCCAATTCCAATTTTGTGCTTTCAATCCTCATTTTATTGACGAAAGTTATTTTATGAATCTAATCTAATCTAATCTAATCTAATCTAATCTAATCTAATCTAATCTAATCTAATCTAATCTAATCTAATCTAATCTAATCTAATCTAATCTAATCTAATCTAATCTAATCTAATCTAATCTAATCTAATCTAATCTAATCTAATCTAATCTAATCTAATCTAATCTAATCTAATCTAATCTAATCTAATCTAATCTAATCTAATCTAATCTAATCTAATCTAATCTAATCTAATCTAATCTAATCTAATCTAATCTAATCTAATCTAATCTAATCTAATCTAATCTAATCTAATCTAATCTAATCTAATCTAATCTAATCTAATCTAATCTAATCTAATCTAATCTAATCTAATCTAATCTAATCTAATCTAATCTAATCTAATCTAATCTAATCTAATCTAATCTAATCTAATCTAATCTAATCTAATCTAATCTAATCTAATCTAATCTAATCTAATCTAATCTAATCTAATCTAATCTAATCTAATCTAATCTAATCTAATCTAATCTAATCTAATCTAATCTAATCTAATCTAATCTAATCTAATCTAATCTAATCTAATCTAATCTAATCTAATCTAATCTAATCTAATCTAATCTAATCTAATCTAATCTAATCTAATCTAATCTAATCTAAGCATTTGTATAGCCCTGATTCCACCAGTTTACGAAATCGTTGCTTGATTTTCAAATAACAATTAACTTGAGCAGATTTTCCAAATAAGACCTCTTAATTCTATTCAAAATAGAAAATACTTGAGTAGGTGGTAGCAAAAACGTTTTGTTACATTTGTACTTTCAATTTTAATTATCATTAATTATCATTAATTATCATTAATCAACAAAAATGTTAAAAATAACAATAAGTTTTAATTTGAAAGCAATTATGTAAACAGCCATGAGTACGCAATGCTTGTGCCATGTCTAATTATTTTTTTCCTCATCCTCCTACTCCTCTCCTTCTCCTTCTCCTTTCCATCTTCTCTTTCTTCTCTCTTTTTCTTCACTGTTTTCTCTTCCATTTTTTTTCTCATCTTTTTTTCTCCTTGTTGCTTCCCTTTTCTTCCTTTTCTTTTTCTTCTTTTCCTCTTTTCTTTTCCTCTTTCTTCTTCTTTTTCTTCTTCTTCTTCTTCTTCTTCTTCTTCTTCTTCTTCTTCTTCTTCTTCTTCTTCTTCTTCTTCTTCTTCTTCTTCTTCTTCTTCTTCTTCTTCTTCTTCTTCTTCTTCTTCTTCTTCTTCTTCTTCTTCTTCTTCTTTTTCATCATCATCTTCTTCTTCTTCTTCTTCTTCTTCTTCTTCTTCTTCTTCTTCTTCTTCTTCTTCTTCTTCTTCTTCTTCTTCTTCTTCTTCTTCTTCTTCTTCTTCTTCTTCTTCTTCTTCTTCTTCTTCTTCTTCTTCTTCTTCTTCTTCTTTTTCATCTTTTCACTCAAAAACAAATCTGAAATTGCAAGGCAATAAACGAAACTCATGTGATTATTCCAACATTTCTTCAAAAATTTCATGACCATTAAAATTAATATTATCAACTAATCAGATAAATTTATTTATCAAATCTTATTAATTCATCAATTCACTGATAACTACAACAATTCTTCAATTGACGCAATCGAGTTCATGAGCTCATCTTTCATTCAAATTATCATGAATGTTCAAATTATTTTTTTTAAAATGACCTTTCAGCGTTTTTGTCGAATAAAGATAAACCATTTCTTCCCTTCTTTCATTTTTTTCCACTGCATGATTCAATTCATTAGTCTACAAATGCATTGATGAGATTAGACTTGATTCCTATATTCAGGTATTGACTTCAAAACTCTACGGGTTAATGCCACTATAATTTTATTCGTTTTTTATTTGTAATGTATTGTATTATATTGTATTGTATTGTTTTGTATTGTATTGTATTGTTTTGTATTGTATTGTATTGTTTTGTATTGTATTTTATTTTAGTGTATTGTATTGTATTGTATTGTATTGTATTGTATTGTGTTCAGGTATCTATACATTCACCTGGAGCGCCCAAGCAAGCGAAAGAGTCGCCCATGATTTAAAATGGTGCAGAAGGGGCACTAGGAAGCTGAGTTTTCTCAAATACGTCTAATAACATTCAGTTTTCGTATATTTCATTTTTTTCTTTTTCAGTTCGATTGTTCGCCGTGTTTTGTAACATTTTCAGCGTATGTCTGGACTTGATCTAAGAAAGACTATAAAACAGTTGCTTTAAAAATGGATTACCGCACCTTAATTATTTATTTGAAAAAAAACTATAAAAAAAATCTTCTTAAACCATTTGCTTCGGTGTAAAGCTTTTTGAGTGAGTTTAAAAAAACAAAAAATTGTTTTTATTTTGGATTAGCAAAATTAGTTTTTTTAATTGAAAACATTTTTGTTAGAAAGTTTGCAACTTCAAAAGAAGTTTCAATAGAAGCAATGGCAGAAAATTTAAAAAAAATTAAAAATTAAGTTTGAAAAATTTTTAATAAAAAGTTGAATTTGAAAAAACATTCATTGAAAAAAAAAACAAAAAAGTGTAAAAACCTCACTTTAGTTTTGATTTAAAAATATTTTCAAACAAAACAAAATAACAATTTTTCAGAAACCGCAGGTTATGGCTTAATAAGGTCATTAAATTAAAAAGTTAAATGCATTTTCAAAATATATTTTAATAATAAAAATTATTTAAAAATCAAAATATTCATTGAGTGTCAATGTATCGCCATTATTACATTTGAAAGGTTGTTAACAGCTCAGGTGAGTTTTCCTTAACTTCACAAATATTCATATTGCAGTTAGAAGTGGCCTCGAAAGTCCACGGGGTTAATGCCACTATAAAAATATTCGTGATTGTGTTGTATTGTATTTTATTGTATTGTATTGTATCGGATTGTTTTTTATTGTGTTTTATTGTGTTTTATTGTGTTTCATTGTATTTTATTGTATTGTATCGTATTTTATTGTGTTGTTTTGTGTTGTATTGTATTTTATTGTATCGTATCGTATTGTATTTTATTGTATTGTTTTGTATTGTTAAACATCCATTTTCTGTTAGCTGATCGAAGGCAGGTTCTGTCCAATGTCTTCAAAAGCCTCAACCATACGTCTTTTATATACTTTTATTATAATAAAAACTAAAAACTTTGCTTCGAAACTTAAAGGGGTTGATGCCACTACAATAATATTCATATTTGTATTGTATTTGTATTTTATCGTCTTTGTATTGTATTTGTATTTTATCGTCTTTGTATTGTATTTCACTGTATTGTGTATTGTATTTTACTGCATTGTGTATTGTATTTTACTGTATTGTGTTTTGTATTTCACTGTATTGTGTGTTATTGTGTTAATCTCCAAAACATATCGTATCATATTATATTATTACAAATTTTGTAGTCAAAAAATGAGGTTACATTACCATAAACTGAATAGTGAAAATACATCCCAAAGTCATACGATCAACCTCAGTGCTCAGAGGCGAATATATATATATATATATATATATATATATATATATATATATATATATATATATATATATATATATATATATATATATATATATATATATATATATATATATCAATACGTTCATTATTAGTATATTCATGCATCAATGGAGTCGATGTTCTTTTCTAGGTCACGGAGTTTATTTATAGCTCGTGCTCACATCATTGAATAAATGAAGTCCAGGTTCTGCTTAACACTGCTGAAGATGCTCATGTAGCAGTCTGGGAAGGGAATGAGTCGATGGGTCATTTAATTGGGTCATTATTGAAGAATAAACTAATCAGTTAAGCAGTTAAATAAGTAAGCAAGTGATCAGGTAATTGGTTAATTGTTTAATTGGTCAATTAGTTAGTCAATTAATTAGTTGACTAATTGATAAAGTAAGTGATAAGTTGATTCTTTCATTAATTAATTATTTTCTATTCAATTAATTATAGAGTAAATGGTAGTGATAATAATAATTTTTATGAGAGCACTGATAAGTATGATTTCAATAATAATAATGAAAACAAATATTATAAACTAAAAAAAATTTATTTGGTCATATAGGATAACTGACTATAAGCATGAAGAGGGGATGAAGAGGAAAGAAAAATGATGAAAGGTAAGGAAAGGTGATAGAGAGGAAGGAAAAAGGATGGAGAGGAAGGAGGAGTGAGGGAGAAGGGAAGGAGGGTGATGAAGAGGAAGGAAGGTTGATGGAAAGGAAGGGAGGGTGATGGAGAGGAAGGGAGGGTGATGGAGAAGAAGGGAGGGTGATGGAGAGGAAGGGAGGTTGATGGAGAAGAAGGGAGGGTGATGAAGAGGAAGGGAGGGTGATGGAGAAGAAGGGAGGGTGATGGAGAGGAAGGAAGGGTGATGAAGAGGAAGAGAGGGTAATAAAGAGGACTCAACCACCTTCATTGGCGTGGTAGTTTTCGCCCACTCCCAGCAGGTTCCACATTCCGTTGACCTTCTGACACACCAGTGGAGCTCCAGAAAAGGATCCCTTGGTGAAGAAAAAAATTAAATTGGAATGCTCACTCCAAAATTGAAAGTTTGGAGTTCAACCTTTATTTTTATTGGTTAATTTTAATTAATAATTAATTGATTATTAATTTTAATAAATAAATTAATTAATTAATAAAA
>OX387259.1:1872318-1884818 GCA_947562095.1 Branchellion lobata
TTGGTTGACTAGATGGTTGAAAAGTTAAAACTCACGAAAAAACAACTAAAAATGAATATTCTACATTCAAAGAATCTTTTTAACTAACATTACATGAAATAAAATATTAAAAATCTTGATTTCAACAACAACCACTTAATTAACCAACCAATGAGTTTAAATGAAAACAGTGAATCAATTAAATACCATAAGTTTGAAAAACCAGTAAAATAATTAAACCCCACAAAAAGGACCTGATAGCCAGGTAAATACACAGCTGTTTTTCTCTATCGTCTGAATCGTTGCATAACGTATACATCTTGTTCTTGCGACGAACGAACAGAACACGTGAGTCGGCTCCTGGTCGACTGGACATGTGAGCTGGTGAGGGGGGGGGGGTGAGAGGGTGAGGGTGAGAAGGAAAAAAAAAGAGTGAGATGAGGGTGAGAGAGTGAGGGAGGTGAAAGGATGAAGGAGGCGAGAAGATGAGAATGGGTTTGTGATGGGGGGAGAAGGATGAGGTGGTGATGGTGAGAGTGATTTAGTGATAGGAGGGTTTGGTTGGAGGCTTGGTTTGCTGGTTGTATTGTTTGATGGAGAGGGTAGGATGGAAAGAAAATGAGGAATGAGTGAAAAAAAAGGATAGAAGTAGTGGATAAGCGGTGTATCCTGAGGTTATTTGGGTAGCTGGTTGATTTTTCACTGGTTTGTTTGCTGGTTATTGTAAAATTGGTTTTTGTAGTGGTTGATCAGTTGGTTGGTTGGGAGAAGAGTTAGGTAGATAAATAGCGGTGTGTTTCGTTAATAAATCAACGAACTAAACTGTTAATAAGATAATTAACAAATTTGAATGTTTGATTTCCAAGTCAGAAAACAATCATCTAACCGCATCCAAGCTCATCGCTGGAGTCCAGACAGTCCTCATATCCATCACAGTGCTTCGACATGTTCACACACTTCATTTCATTGGGACACCTGAACTGATAGTCCTTGCACTCTACTTTGTCTGTGGAGGTGTCAAGCAAATGGGATTAGATTAATGGGGATTTTATGGTTTTGTTTAATAAAAAAAAAAAATGTACTTTATTATAATTTATTAAACTTAAATACATTTTAAAACATTTAGAATAAAGTAATTTAACTTATTATAATATATTATGCTTCGATACATCACAAAGTCTAGTCTGGGTCAATAAAGAATCTTCAATTTTAATAATAATATTTCATTTTATGATTTAATTATATGATATTGAAATAATTAAATTATGAAGATAATTTTCAAAAAAATAAGAGATAAGGTTTAACAACAGCCATTAGATCATTAAAACAACCATCACCATAAAGTCCATCAAGTCACGTTACACCAACTAGCAAAGCCATCCCAAAACTACTAGAGTAATCACAGCCACTACTATAACTACAGCCACAACCTACCACAACCTATCACAGCCACAACCTACCACAGCCACAACTCACCACATGCTTCTCGACTTTCATCTTCGCCATATTCACAGTCTTTTTCGCCGTCACACACAAACTCCTGGTACACGCACTCCTTTCTGTCGCCACACTTCCAATGCACCCCTTTGATGCATGCTGGTGGTGGTGTGGGTTGGTGGTGGTGTGGGTTGTTGGTGGTGTGGGTTGTTGGTGGTGTGGGTTGGTGGTGGTGTGGTTTGGTGGTGTAGTTTGGTGGTGGTGTGGGTTGGTGGTGGTGTGGGTTGGTGGTGGTGTGGGTTGGTGGTGGTGTGGTTTGGTGGTGTAGGTTGGTGGTGGTGTGGTTTGGTGGTTGTGTGGTTTGTTGGTTAATTGAAACGCATTGAAATTTTCGAAATTTTTTCAACACATCCAATGTCATCCACTCATTCAAAAACGTCCAATTTCCCTCATCCATCGGTCCAATCCATCCGAACCCATCCACCCATCCTATTCTAACCAATCTTTTATATCAATCCATTCATCTATCTCACCTATCTTACCCATCCATTCCATCCCATCCATCCACTCATCTATCCCATCCATCCCACCCATCCATTCATCCAATTCTACCTCCAACGTGTTTGCAGAAGTCATTCGACTCATCTTCACCCAGAGGACAGTCCATTTCACCATTACAAAAGTCCTCTTCCTCAATGCACTTCCCATGCATACACTGATACTTGCCTTTGCCACACTCTAGTGGGATAGAATTGGTTGGGTGAAGGTGGGTTAGTATGAGATGGTGTGAGTTAGGATAGGTAAGAAGGAGTGAGGATAAGTTAGAATGGGTTAGGGTGGGTCAGGGTGGATCATGATGAGTAACAAGGAGTTATAAGGGGTTAGGAAGGGTTAGGATTGATGAGGATGAGAAAGAGTGAGTGAAGGTGAGTAAGATTGAGTGAGTGTTGGTCAGAGTGAGATGAGTTAGGATGGAGTAAAATGAGACGGGGTGAGTTGGGCTTCGGATTGAAAAAAGATAGAATGGATTAGGATGGGTTGATTTGGATTGGATGAGTTGAAAATAAAACTTCAAATGAATTAAAAAACTAAAAGCTAACCGTGAAAAAATATATTTTGAAAATATGAACAAAAAAAAAACTATTAAAAAATAAAAAAATAAACCAACTTCTCCGACACATGCCGACCTCCTCATCATCCCTCAAGGGGCAGTCCGGATGGCCATCACACACGTACTCTTTCGAGATGCAGAAGTGGTTCTTGCACTTGTACATGTCTTCAGGACACTCTGGGAGAAAGGAGGAGGGGGGGGGGTAGGTCGAAGATTAGGGGTTGAAGGAGGGGGTGAATGAGAATAGAGGTTTGAAAGAGGGGGTAGGAAGTTGGGGGAGTAGAGGGTAATTTCAAAAAAGAGGTGATTCGAAAAAAAGAAGAAATGTTATTGAACTGAAAAAAAATATTTGAGAAGCAAAAAATACAACCACCTCAAACTCTCCAAACACACCATAAAAATCTCTTTTAAACGCTGTCAGAACTACACTTTCTTACTTCCCCATAAACACCCCATAAACACCCCGTAAACACCCCATAAACACCCCATAAACACAACACCCCATAAACACCCCATAAATACCCCATAAACACCCCATAAACACCCCATAAACACCCCATAAACACCCCATAAACACCCCATAAACACCCCATAAACACAACACCTCATAAACACCCTATAAACACCCCATAAACACCCCATAAACACCCCATAAACACAACACCCCATAAACACCCCATAAACACCCCATAAACACCCCATAAACACCCCATAAACACCCCATTAACACCCCATGAACACCCCATGAACACCCCACGAACACCCCATAAACACCCCATAAACACCCCATAAACACCCCATAAACACCCCATAAACACCCCATAAACACCCCATAAACACCCCATTAACACCCCATAAACACCCCATAAACACCCTATAAACACCCTATGAAAACCCCACGAACAAACCCTCAAATCCTTCACAACGCCCCAACCACTCACGGCAGTTGGTTTCATCGGATCCATCAGGACAGTCTGTAACTCTATCGCAGTAAGAGGATCTGCTAATGCACTTGCCGTTAGGCGCACACTTCACCGCTGTAGCACTACACGTCTCTGGAAGGTCAAAGTTGAGGGGGGAGTGTTTAGTCTGTGAAGAACTGTGGTCTTAAACTTTTAGGGGTTGACGCCACTTTTATTAAATTTGTATTTGTACTGCATTGTGTTTTATTGAAGAGTTTTTTTTTAGTTTTATTTCATTTTGCTGTATTGTATTTTATTTTGCTGAGTTGTATTTCACTGTGTTGTGTTGGGTTGTACTGTATTGTGTTATGTTGAGTTGTATCGTTTTGTATTATTTTTTATTGCATTGTATCGTATCGTATTGCATTCTACTGCGTTGTATCGTATTGTATTGCATTTTATTCGGTTTCATTCATACAAGGATTCGTTTATAAGGTAGTATTGCTTATGAAGATTGTAACTATATAAACCTTTATAGAATTTTTTAAATAAAATTTTGAAGTTGCTTATATATTTTATGCATTTTTTTACATTGTATTTTTTACTTGTTATAATTTATAAAGAGCTACATTTGGAAGTTGATTTATGTAGCGCCTCACCGCAGTCATCCTCATCAGACCCATCCATGCAGTCTCTGAGACCGTCACACTTGGATGCTTTCGAGTACTTCTGCATGCCTCCCTTGCAGGTCACTGAGGTGTGGGAAAAAAATGGAAAAAAATAAAAAAAATAAAAACAAAATAAAAATGTATTAGAAATGGTAAAAACTTCGGAAAAATTTAAAAGAAATAAAGAGATTGGAAATAGAAAAAAGAAAAAGAAGAAGGAAGAAAAGAAAAAAATGAAAAAATAAAACACTGACTGCAGATCTGAGGTCTCTCATCACTTCTGTCATCGCAGTCGTAGAATCCATTGCAGGCTTTATGCAGTTCTATGCACTGGCCGTTCAAGCAGCCGAACTGGCTTGAGTTACATACAGGAACTATCTCGGAGCCTGTGTGGTGTAGTGTGGTGTGGTGGGATGTGGTGTGGTGTGGTGTGGTGTGGTGTGGTGTTGTGTGGTGTGGTGTGGTGTGGTGTGGTGTGATATGGTGTGGTGTGGTGTGGTGTGGTGTGGTGTGGTGGTGTGTGGTTTGGTTTAGTGTGGTGTGGTGTGATATGGTGTGGTGTGGTGTGGTGTGGTGTGGTGTGGTGTGGTGGAGTGTGGTGTGGTGTAGTGTGGTGGGGTGTGGTGTGGTGTGGTGGGGTGTGGTGTGGTGTGGTGTAGTGTGGTGGGGTGTGGTGTGGTGTGGTGGGGTGTGGTGTGGTGTGGTTTGGTGTGTTGAAGTAATGTGCTGTGATGTAGTGAGATTTTTGGAAAGGTGTAAAAATTCTGAAATTTAATTAGAATGGAATAAATGGCAATAAACAGAAAAGTCACTCACATCCTATCTCGTCCGACCCATCTTTGCATTCTGTGCGTCCATTGCATTTCTGAAAAGATAAAGATGAAGAAAAGAAAGAGGAGGAGAAAAAGGAAAAAAAAGAACAAAAAAATAAAAAAGGAGGAAGAAAATGAATGAAAAAAACATGAATAAAACTGAATAAAAAAAATAAAAACGACAAAAAAAATGGAAAAAATTGAAGAACAAATACGAATAATTAAAGAATTGTTGATTTTGAATTTTTATAAAGTTTTTCCACTTTTTGAAACTATTTCACTTTTATTAATACAATATTTTTTTAATTTTTCCGAATAACAATATTTTGAATTATCGAGTATTATTGATAAATAATATAAATAAATCAAAGTTGCAAACTCTTTCACCACACCACACCTTGTTCAATGGTATGCAATTGCCTGAGTTACAACGGAATTCATTCTGTCTACACCTGGTGTTTGCTGATGGATGGATAAAAGGATGGATGGATGGATGAATGGATAGATGGATGGATAGATGGATGAATTGATGGATGTATGGATAGATAAATGAATGGATGGATGAATGAATTGATGGCTGTATGAATAGATAAATGAATGAATGGATTGATGGATGGATGGAAGAATGGAGAGATGGATGGATGCATGGATGAATTGATGGATGGATGCATAGATAGATTGATGGATGAATGGATGGATAAAGGAATGAATTGATAAGTAGCTGGCTGAGTTAATGGATAATTTTAATAAATGAGACGGATAGGCATGGATATGTGTGGAAGGATGAATGAATGAAATTAAGGCTTCATCATGAGTGGATGGTTGTATGGAAGAGGAAACAGAAGAAAGACAAAGAACTGTAAGCTGTTGTTAACTAAGTTTACCTGTAAAATTACGTTTCTACCACCATCCCCACTACAACTAACTTGACCTCCTCACAATTAAATCTCACTAACATCACCGCCATGACTAACCTCCACAACAACTTACCACTGCAAGCAACCTTCACAACTACTGAAACTAAACATCACCACAACCAAAACCCCCAAAAACATAACTAATCACCACATGAACTGATGTCACCACAACCATCACAACCAGCCACGACAACAGTCACAACCAGCCACCACAGCCACATCCAGTCAGCAGAGCCACCAGTTACCACAACCACAACTAGCCACCACAGCCACCAGTCAGCGACTAGTCATCACAGCCACAACTAGCCACTGAAGCCACACTTAGCCACTAAAGCGACAACCAGCCACCAGAGCCACAACTCACCACAATCCACTTCATCAGCTCCATCCTCGCAATCGTTGAATGTATCACACACGTACTTCCTTTCGACACATTTGGTGCTATTGTCACAAGAAACATCAGGTTTTCTGCATCCTTTCGGAGGTTGATGAAAATAGTGAAGATTTAAAAAAAAGATTAAGATTGAGATAAAGAGGAGGAAAATTGAGAAAAACAGGGTAAAGATTAAGAAAAGTGGGTGAAGATTAAAGGAAAGTGGGTGAAGATTAAAGAAAATAGGGTGAAAATTTAAAAAAGAAAAGATTAAGATTAAGGAAAAAAAAGATTATGAACGGTAAAGGCATTGAAAGATGATAATTATGAAAAGGGAAGTGTGAATAAGTAGAAAACTAGAAAACGTGACAAATGGAGATGAAAATGCGAATCTGCATGAAGGAAAAATCAGTCATTAAAACCTTGCTTTAAACCTTGCCAACTAATTCTTCATCCTCAATAACCCATCCATCACCATCGAAGCCAGAATTTTACAGACTCACCTACTACCCCCATGTCACTACCATCAAACCCACTCAGACCATCCACTCACTCATCCGCCTCACCACCACCAACTTTACCCACCAAGCCTTCCCGCTATCACACACTCACCCATCAACCCACCACCATTACAAAAGTGTCCGCTATCAACGAATGCTAGGTCTACTCATTATCACACATCCACCCTCCAAACCATCTTCCAAACCATCTTCCAACCACCCACCAAACCACCCACCAAACCATCCTCCAAACCACCTTCCAAACCACCCACCAAACCACCCACCAAACCACCCTCCAAACCACCTTCCAAACCACCCACCAAATGACTCACCAAATCACTTCCCAAACCACCCACCATACCACCTACCATACCACCCATCCTACCAAACCACCCACCAAACCACCCACCATACCACCTACCATACCGCCTACCATACCACCCATCCTACCAAACCACCCATCATACCACCCACCACATTCTCTCTCATCAGAGCCATCTAGGCAGTCAGGGAATCCATCACAGGCATAGCGGGTGCCGTTCAGACACTGACCATTGTCGCACTGGTGTTGTGAGGGCGGACATGGCACCTGACCAGGGTACAGCGTGGTGGTGTTGGTGGCTCGGGTTGTCACTACACGGGGTGGACCTGTGGATTGGGTGAGAAAAATGAATAATTAAAAAATAATTAAATTTGATTTAATTAAGTAGTTTTGAATGATTTAAATTAATTTAATCGAGTGAACCTATTCAATGAAAAATGTGTGAGTAAATTTAATTATTTTAATTGATTTTAATAGATCAAAATTGTTTAATTAGTTTCATTTCTTTGGTAATTATCACCATTATTGGTAATTATTTATTAAAAAAAGTTGCAATAAAAGATTCAAGCTTCACTGACTTTTGAGTGCAGTTATTTTTTCGCAATAATACCAGCTCGTAATTTATATATTGATAGATGGTCATAATCAAGGCTTGGTGTTAATTCGCAAGGGCAATGATGAATAATAAAAATGAATATAGATAGTTAATATTTTTTATTAACAGATAAAATAAAATGAATTTGTTTTCTATAAATAGCTAATATTAATAATCAATTTATAAGTGAATAGTTATTAATAGCTTGTTGGGAGTCTACACTCAAGAGTGTCTGAAAATATATAATCCCCCAAAAAACATATATATATATATATATATATATATATATATATATATATATATATATATATATATATATATATATATATATATATATATATATATATATATATATATATATATATATATATATATATATATATATATATATATATATATATATATATATATATATATATATATATATATATATATATATATATATATATATATATATCAAACTTATATAACTCAAAGGGAAGACTTTGAAAGCAATCAAGCGTGAAGTTCTCTGAACGCTTACGTAAAGTGGCTTAGTTTTGGAAGTTAAAAAATAAAAAAATATTTTTATAAATATTACTAAAAAAAACTAAAAATAATTTAAATTTTTGTAACTAAGAAAAAGATCATACAAAAAACCGATAATGGAAATACATAAAAAGCTATTCTAAAAAAAAAAAAAATTTTAATTATTTTTTTAGCTAAAAAAGGTTCTTCTAAGCACATTTTAAGCATTACGAAAATCTAACACAGGGTGTTATTTTTTTGTTTTTTTTATTATTTTCTTTCATTTTTTATTTTTTATTATTTTTATTTATATCGAGGCAAATGCCGGAAAGGTAGAGAGGATGATGCAAACGAAAGTGACGTCAGGAAGTAATTTGGAGTTTTTTTGGGTCACTGAGAAAGCTTTTTCAAAAAAAAATTAAAAAACGAAAAACGAAAAAAAAAATGATGCAAAATAGAAAAAAAGAAAAAAACAATACAAAAAATTTAAATTTTCTAATAAAAAAACAATTTAGTACACTATTAAAAGAACAAAAATTATTTAGAAAAACAGAAAACAGAAGAAGGAGAAAAAAAGAAAAAAAAAAGGAATGTACATTTAAAAAAATGAAAAAAGTAGAAACAAACCTCGTTAAAGAAATTGATAATGATGAATCTAATTGTGAAGCGCCAAAAAAAGACCAAGTGACCCAGTTACTGTTCAAAAATATGACCCATTTCTATGGAAAAAATTTGAAGTTGAAGACAATGAAATGATTAAAATATATAATTATGCGAATAAAAAATAAATACTAAAAAAACAAGAAGAATAATAGATTTATTTGACAAAGGAACATTAAAGGAACAGTAGTTTTGTATTCTATTGTGAATACATTAAAGATCTTTGTATTATTTCTTTTGTGTTATTTCCTTCAAAGACGACTTTTATTGTAGATTATGTTTTATAGTAGCAAAATCAATTGAAATCTTTTGTTGTCCTAGATTTTGTTTGTCTTTTGTGTTTTATATTGAATGGAGATTAAAATTATCTTTTGGTTGTTAATAATGAATAATAATTAAAATTTATGGAGGTTGATGATGATAATATTTGAAAATATTAACAAAATATTAATTTAAAAACAGAAAAATAAAATAAAATAATGAAAAAAATCAATAAAATAATAATAACAATAATACTGATGATTTTAATAATAAGAATAAGAATAATAATAATAACAATTATTATTATTACATTAATATGAATAACAATAATAATAATAATAATAATAATAATAATAATAATAATAATAATAATAATAATAATAATAATAATAATAATAATAATAATAATAATAATAATAATAATAATAATAATAATAATAATAATAATAATAATAATAATAATAATAATAATAATAATAATAATAATAATAATAATAATAATAATAATAATAATAATAATAATAATAATAATAATAATAATAATAATAATAATAATAATAATAATAATAATAATAATAATAATAATAATAATAATAATAATAATAATAATAATAATAACAATAATAATAAAAAAAATAAATAATAATAATAATAATAATAGTGAATTTGTTCTAATTATCAATCCATTTCAAACTTCACTCACATAAAGTTATCAATGTGGGCCTAAAATATTAGCGACTCTAAATAAAGTCATCCTGCTTTGTGGCTTAGCTGTCTGGCTTGGTGAAACGAAAAAACATTATTTTTATTATTATTGTTAATTATTTTTAACTTATTAATATTATAAACGTTTTAATAATAATAATTAAAAGTTAATGTTAATAAGTAAAAAAATAATGTTTATTTTTATTTTTTTGTTTTATTATTCGTTGGATAATTGGTAGGTGAGTTGACCAATATAAAAAATGGTGAAAAATAAAATAATTATAAAAAAAACATTTAAAAAAACTGAGTTACTTAAAAACTTTGAGTATTTTTAGATTATTTGGAATATTAAAAAAATCAAATTATTTTAGACTGATTGAAAATAAAAATATATAAAAAGGAAAATATTAAAAAATTGAAGCATTTATAGAAGCAAAAAAATAAAAAAAACAAAAAAATAAAAAAATAAAAAAAATAAAAAAAATAAAAAAATAAAAAAAATAAAAAAATAAAAAATAAAAACCTTAAAAAATAATTGAGAAATAAATACATTTAAAGGTTTCGAGATATGAAAATATTCCGAAATATTTGGAGAGGCGAAAAGGTTCCAGGCTGTTTGTGAATCTTCAATTTGAGGTGTTTGATCACGTGTTCGCTATCTTCTCACACTAGTGGGTTCTAGTTCGTCGTCACCACGCTTGAGTACACACTAGCATAACAATAATAATAATAATAATAACGATATAAAAAATAAAATAAAATAATAATAAGAATAATAATAATAATATAAATAAATAAATAAAAAATAATAATAATAAAAATAAAAATAATAATAATAATAATAATAATAAAAATAATAATAGTAATAATAATAATAATACGAATAATAATAATAATAATAATAATAATAATAATAATAATAATAATAATAATAATAATAATAATAATAATAATAATAATAATAATAATAATAATAATAATAATAATAATAATAATAATAATAATAATAATAATAATAATAATAATAATAATAAAAATAATAATAATAATAATAATAATAAAAATAATAATAATAATAATAATAAGAATAAGAATAATAATAATAATAATAATAATAATAATAATAATAATAATAATAATAATAATAATAATAATAATAATAATAATAATAATAATAATAATAATAATAATAATAATAATAATAATAATAATAATAATAATAATAATAATAATAATAATAATAATAATAAAATAATAATAATAATAATAATAAAAATAATAATAATAATAATAATAATAATAATAATAATAATAATAATAATAATAATAATAATAATAATAATAATAATAATAATAATAATAATAATAATAATAATAATAATAATAATAATAATAATAATAATAATAATAATAATAATAATAATAATAATAATAATAATAATAATAATAATAATAACAATAATAATAATACTACTACTACTACTACTACTACTAATAATAATAATAATAATAATAATAATAATAATAATAATAATAATAATAATAATAATAATGAATAAATTAATAATAATAATAATAACATAATAGAAAATTCAATTTAGAATAAAATTGTTATTATCATAATCATATCATAGATTGCCATACAATTCCGAGTGAGAAGGACATTAAGTACTAATGTAAAACTCACAATCAATTTTGTAGTCAATAATAAATAAATAAAATAAATAAATAAATGAATAAATGACTAAATAAATAAATAATAAAAATATAAATATTTAAAAAAATATATAATAAATAAAAAATAAATAAATAAATGAATAAATAAATAAATAAATAAATAAATAAATAAATAAATAAATAAATAAATAAATATATAAATAAATAAATAAATAAAAGTTAGTAAACACTTTTTTTATTTATAATTTAAGTTATTTTGTAACTTTTGTTAACATTTCATGGAAATACAACAAAATAACATAGAAAGATAACAAAAAGCATAAAAATATAACAATATAACATAGAAATTACAAAATAACATAAGAATAAATAAATAGCATTCATGTTTATAACAAACAACACACAGATTTATAACAAACAACCCTTAGCTCTACAACAAATAACAACAAGATCTATTTTATATTTACGTTTTTATTATCTTATTTTTATTTTATTTTTATTTTTTTGTCATTTTTATAACTCTATATTATTATTATTTTTTATAGTTTTTTCTATTTCATTATTATTTTACATAGTTTCTTTCTATTTTATTATTATTTTCTGTTTTATTATTATTTTTCATTGTTTTTTTCTATTTTATCATTTTTTTGCACTATTTTTTTAGATTACGGATAACAGAGAGAGTTGTAATTATTCCTGTTCTCTTTTCTTTTCTTTGTTCATTCATTTTCTTGTTTTTTTTTATTTAGTTTTTTATTCCTTTTATTTGGTTTTTTTGTTTTATTTTATTCAATTTTTTTGTTTTTGTTTCATTCATTTTTTTTGTTTCTTTTTAGTTATTATAACTTACAAGCTTATTACAGATAATCCTTGGTTCTTCCACAGACAAAACTTTCAGGCCTATCACAGACGACACTCAGGTCTTTAACAAACATACGCAACGTCTCTCAATACCGCTGCATTCAACGTTGCCAATTGTCGAGCTGTCACGTGGTGTGACTGCCATGACTCAAGTTATTGATACAGTGGATACTTTATTATTATTGATATTATTTGATCATTTTTGATATTATT
>OX387259.1:1889818-1907318 GCA_947562095.1 Branchellion lobata
ACATAATGGACAAAAAAGTCAGTCTTTCAAAAGAACTTTTTCATGTTTTGCATTCATTTCAGTATTTATTTTTCTTTCATTTTTTTTATAATGTTTCAATCTTTGTCTTGAATTTATCTTTGTTTTTTATTCTCTTAAACCTATTCAGTGTTCAAAAAACACATTCAGAACTATGAATACGTAGGTAGCTTCACATATAACTGCTGTAGCAAACCCATGCTTCACATAAAGTTATGATAAAAAGATGGAAATAAATTTTTCAAGGTCTCGGCTGCTTATGGTTCAGTTGTCAGTTCTCAAGTTTTTTTTAGGTTACACAAAGTCACTGGTTCAAATCCTAGCTGAGCAGATAGTGACAATATGAACTTTAAAAAATGAGTGAATGTATAGAAACATAAGTTTCAGACACTTTTGTACATTTAATCTAATCTAATCTAATCCAATATAATCTAATCTAATCTAATCAAGACATGTGTAACGCGCCCTTCAGCACTATGTTCAAAGGCGCTCCCATAAAGAAGGTTTTACTTGCTGTATGCTACTATAGGACACTCCAGGACGGCATCTGTTCTTCAATTGAATTACCACATTCAAAACTCAAACCTGAATACACTTTACAGCTGAATAGGCCAATGTAGAGGCTAGCTCTATACAATTACTTTAATTAACTGAGATAGGTCTGAGTTTTGACATGTTTCCAAGTTGAAATTTCAAATGAATCTGAGTGAACAAAGAAAAACTCAGAAACAACAGACGTTAGTGAAGCTGGATGCTTGGAACACACCGTAGTTATAGCTTTTGTACCATTGCTTGACAGCCATTAAAACTATATTTTTTATTCTAATGAAGTTAAGTTTATTTGGAGTTTTAAAAAGATCAGCTATTAATGTTATGATATGTTTAAAATAAACATTTGAAATTTAAGTGTTTTGAAATAAAATTGTTTATTTGTTCTTTATGACACTACACCCACAAAGTCACGCTGTTATAATGTTATATTGTTCGAAGAGCTGGTCGTATTTTTTCGTCTTTTTTATACCTTTATTTTTTTTCAATTTTTACACTTATTCTTATTTTTTTAAATTTCTTTTTATTTTTTTTTCCTTTTACTCTTTTTGTTTTTTTTAAAGCTTCTAATTTTTATTTGGTGAGAATTCAAACAATAAATGAAATAGTAGTAAAATGTGTTTTTAGAATAATTTAAATTACAAAAAAAATAATTATCTCAAAAATATGAATAATAATAAAAATATAATACAATATAATACACGAATACAAAAATAATAAAAACTACATTATCGTGAAACAATGGGTGCTACCCTTAAAAAAGATTCAAGTATTTTTAAGTTGGTATTTTAACATGAAAAAAATAGAAAAAATAAAAGAATTTTAATTCCTTGGATAAAAAAACAAGATGTTGGAACGTCGTAAAATAAATAAAAATACAAAACCGAGAAGGAAAAATAAAAAATAGTAGAAGTAAACTCCAAAGGCGGGATAGGAAAAAAATTAAATAAACAAAAAAAAAAAAAAAATTAATTAAAAAATAATAAAATAAAAATAAAGTAAATCAACAAAAACAATAATAGTAATAATAATGTTAAAATAAAATTAATTAATTAATTAAAAAATGAAAATAAACTAATAATAATAACCACAGGAGGACAAGCGGGGGTTGATAGAGGAGGAGGAGCGAGGAATCGATAACCTGTCGTTTGCTTCTGAGGAAAAAAAGGCAGGAATTAGTTAAATTTAATATTTTTTTGTTTTTTTTGTTTTTTTCATCTATTTGTGTGTTTTTATTTCTTTGTTTTTTTCATTCATTTCCGTTTGCGTTTTTTACTTTATTTATTTTTTTGTTTTTATTTTTTTGTGTTTTTATGTTTTGGTAGATTTTTGGTCTGTTCAACTTTAGTTTTTTTGTTTTGGTTTTTTAAAGATTATTTTGTCATTCATTCAACAATAAATATTTAAAAAAATGATTTTTTGTTATTTCGTGATTCTATACACTGAGGTTTATATTAATGATATAAATAATAATAAAAATCAAATCAAAATTATTTTCAAAGATAATTGAAACATTTCAAAATTCCAGAACTTGAAAAAGAAAAAAACATCAAAAAGCTTGGTAGGTTGAATAATGTTTTGACAAAAAAAATAAATTCGTTAATTTTTTTCATATTTTCACACATTGGACATTTTTCACGATATTTAAATTTTATTTTTTTAAGAAATATTCATGATGTTTTTATTGACTTCAAAGATATTTCGATATTTTAAGTTTGATCGTTATTTGTTCTGTTGTTTTTTCAGAGCGAAAACCAAACGACGAAAAAAAAATCTAAAAAAAAGAAAAAAAAGAAAATTAGAGGTGAAAAAATTAATCAAATTACACTCTTTTCAGAAAAAAATTTTTGAAAAAAAAAACTTTCTATGTATATTTTTTCAATATAATTATTTAATTATTTTTTCATTTTTATACTTTTTTTTCTTCAGGTGAGTCACCAATCGGACACCTGGATGATGGGCACATAATGCAGGTGCTGATGATGATTCCAGGGTGTAAAAAACCACTCAAGACTAATGAGCCTAATCCAGGTGCAAATCTAAAACCACTACAGGTGTTGGTGCACAGGTGCGACAGGTTGAAGATCAAACCTGCCTCCAACCTAACCTCCCTCCTCCCCAACACTCACCTTTTTATTCGAGTGTCCTTCGTGGATGTGCTCAGAAAGAACTATCTCAAGAAGTCCAATAGGTTTCTTCTAAAGCTAACAATTCATAGTTTTTTAGTTTAATTTTTTTCTGAATTTTAGTTTAATTTTTAGAAAAAAAACAGTTTTTTGATTCGAGTTTATTTTTAGAGTTTAGATTTAATATTAGATTTGAGGTTTATTTTTAGATTCAAGATTTATTATTAGACTCAAGTGTTATTATTTGAGTACAGATTTATTATTAGGTTCAAAGGTTATTTTTAGATTTTGGGTTTATTATTAGATTCCAGATCTATTATTAGATATTAGATTTATTTTCAACCAGTGCGAGAGCGGTGATTTCGAGGTATGAAGGCGACAACATCGACTTCATACAACCCGTCATGACCTTGCCCTTCGTCAAGGAAGGAAGAGGGATGTTAGTGGTGGATGGGGGTGGGTTGATGATGGTGGGTGGATGGGTTGTTGGTGGCGGGTGGATGGTGGTGGGTGGGTGGGTGATGGTGAGTGGGTGATGGTGGGTGGGTTGGTGGTGGTGGATGGGTGGATGATGGTGGGTGGGTGATGGTGGGTGGGCGATGGTGGGTGGGTTGCTGGTGGTGGATGGGTGGGTGATGGTGGGTGTATGGTGAAAAGGATTTTTGATGGGTAAGAAAGATTGTTGGTGGGTAAGTGCAAGAGAGAAAAGAAAGCTTATAGACAAGTTGAAAATGTTGTTACATAAAGAATTACACCATAACAACACTCAACATCACAAAATAAACGTACCAACAAGAAAGGTTCTAATGGCAACAACAAAATCAAAATAGCAACAACAATAACATCACTATAGCAACAACAACAACTTTATCATAACAACAGCAACAGAAACAATACCATCATAGCAAAAAAAAACAACACCATAGCAACAACAACAACATCATCATAGCAACAGCAACAGAAACAATACCATCATAGCAAAAAAAAACAACACCATAGCAACAACAACATCACCATAGTAACGACAACAACATCACAATAGTAACAACAACAACTTCACTATAGCATCAACAACAACGTCACCATAGCAACAACAACATCACAATATCAACAACAACAACACCACTCTAGCAACAACAACAACACCACTCTAGCAACACCTTTCCAATATGGGAGGAAAGTATGTTGGTGAACGAGTCATTCAACTTCATCACCCATCCCGACCAGAAGGTGGTTGTGTTCTTCGAGGTGAGGGGATGGATGAAGGATAAATGGATGGATGGATGGATGGTAGGTATTTTGGAAGATTGGATGGGTGGATGGACTGTGAGATGGATTGATGATTGATTGGAAGATGAATGGATGGAAGGATTAAAAGATGAATGGATGGATTGATTGAAGGATGAATAGATGGATTGATTAGAAGATGAATGAATGGTTGGCAGGTGGTGGACCTGATGGACAGGTCACAAAGAGGTCAGATCATAGCCTGGGCTTTCCTTGCGGTGAAAACTATTTTTTAGTTTTCAGCGTTTGTTTTTTTAATTTTTTTCAGATTTAAAAAAAATAAAAAATACTAATAACTCAAGTATGAAATTTTTATAAAAAATAAAAAGATAGAAAATATAAAATAATAAAAAACTTATCAAAAATTAAAAATAAAATGAAATAACAAAAAAAAATCAATATTCAGTCATTTTTTCTTAATATGTGAAAAATACGATGACCTTTTATAAAAATGTAAGAAAAATACAATAATTATTGAATAAATTAAAAAAAATAAAAACGGCTAAAACAGTTGGTGTCGGCAGATGGCAGTGGTAACTGGGGTCGGAGGGTTCGGCTACAGCTGCACCTGCCTGGCACGTTGCCAAGGGGCATGTCTGTGACGTCACTGCAAGATGAAGCTGGAAGAGAAGGAAGGGGTCCTATGGTGGGTGGTTGGAGGGTGTTTAAGGGGGGGGGGGGGGGGGGGGGAAGGGGGAGGGTGTTGTAAGGTGAGTAAATTATAGAGAAGTGATTCTATAGTGGCTGTCGTGGGAAAGAGTTTACAAAAAGTTTAAAGTAACTAAAATCTCCGAAAATGAAAATACATTTGATTATAAAAGTATACTTTTATTATAAATAGATCCAACTTACCTTTTCCAGGCCTACCATTGGTGGAGTGAAAGTCCGCCCACACAAAGAATGCGCCTATCAAGTAGTCTGTACGTGACCTTGAACAGGGTGAAGGTGGTAGAAGAAGTGAAAGCCTCTCTAAGATCTATGTACCCCGTGCAAGAAGTGGGCGCGGTTTGGGGATGGGTGGGCAGGCTTTAAGAGCTGGGTGGATGGGTGGAGGTTACGAGCGTGGGTGGAGTTTACGACCGTGGGTGGAGTTTACGACCGTGGGTGGAGTTAAGGATTGTGGATGGAGTTAAGGATTGTGGATGGAGTTAAGGATTGTGGGTGGAGTTAAGGATTGCGGGTAGGAGGAGTTAACTGAAATCTCAAATGCAGTGGTTGGAGTTTTATAGACTGTGGACTTTTATGGAGTGCTTATGGAGATTGGAGTTTGGTGAAGTTTATAGTAAGTTTTGAAAAAATATTATGTTTCAGCAAAGTAGGTTAATAGTGTTGTTCAGCGTGTTTTGACCTGTGTTTGGTTTTCGATTTTTTTTGGAGATATTTCGTGAAAATCTGAAAGATAACTGTTCCCTTCCAGGAAGCCCCTCTGAACCGATCAGAAATTGAAAAAAACCTCGCCAGCCAATCAAATTCTTCCATAAATCTTCTTGATCAATCAGCTTCGAGCTTTGAACGTGGTAGTTTCCCATTGGTCCGTCACCCGGGTCAGGCCTGTAAGCTACCCAATCAATGCTACAAGATTTTGAGCAGCGGTTTGATGGGCTGTCATTTGGTGATGTTCTCGAATGAGGGAAGGTGGGTGGATGAATGGGAGGTGGGTTGGTTGGTGAATAAATGAAAGAGTTGAGATTTGGTGGCATGGTGGGTGGGTGGGAAGAAAACGAGTGAGTTGAATGAAAGGGTGAATTGGTTGGTAGGAGGTCATGTGACGATGATGCTCACAGGTGTTTGGCCACTGCATGCCAAGAGGTTTCAGGATACGTGGTCATTGTGTACGAGGTTTGTATTTTTTCGACTCATTCAGCCATTCGTCCATCTATTCATCAATTTTTTTTTTCAATGATTTTCAAACTCAAACATGCATTTTTAATATCCAACTCTCCATCTATTTTTCTATCCATCCTTTTATCTATCCCTCCATTCATCCCTCCATTCATCCCTCCATTCATCCCTCCATCCATCTCTCCATTCATCCTTCCATTCATCCCTCCATTCATCTCTTCATTCCTCCCTTCATTCATCCTTCCATTCATCCCTCCATCCATCTCTCCATTCATCCCTTCATCCATCCCTCTATCCATCCCTCCATCCATTCTTCCACCCATCCATCCCTCAATCCATCCTTCCATCCATCCCTCCATTCATCTAGGTTCCTTCTTTCAATCCTCTCATAAGGCTCACAGGTCACTTGGGTCTTATTTATGATTTTTGTTGGTCACGTGATGATGTCATTCTCGTTTCCGCTTCTGCCGACACAACCGTCAGGTGACACGTTTTTATAAAAAAAATATTCATAAAAATTTTTTTTCGTTTATTATTTTATTTTTTAATTTATTTATTTTTATTAATTTTTTTTCAATTTATTTTCGATTTCCACAACTCTTCCATCCTTATTCCTTTTCCTCCACCACTTCAAACTCAAATCGATACGCCATCTTCTCCACCCCTCAAACCCCACCAGACTTTGGAACGTCAATGAAAGCTCAGAAATAGGCCACGCCTACCACCCTTCATTCGTCTACGCCGCACAGCTGCAACCAATCACAAACCATCATTTGGTCACATGCTGTTACGATGGCTACATTAGGGTGTGGTCAATTTCGAAGAAGGCCAACCAAAAAGAAGGCGGAGTGAAGGAGAATATGTGTGAGGTTGTGATTGTTGATATAGTGAGCTTAGAAGAAAAAGATGAAAATGAAGAATTTGAAAAAAAATGGCGGGAAACAATGAAATTATTAAAAACAAATTTAAACTCGGAAGTCTGTTGTAGAGTTTATTGTAACAATACAATCTAACACAATATGTAACATTGGATCTACACTTACAAAACAATATATGACTGCTCATGACTCTATCCCGCTACAAGCATGATTACAACAACACATTTATAAACAATTGCAACTCCAACAACAATAACAACAACAATTGCAACTCCAACAACAATAACAACAACAATTGCAACTCCAACAACAATAACAACAACAATTGCAACTCCAACAACAATAACAACAACAACCACATCAAATACAACAAAAACACCAACAACAACAAACAACAACAAACAACAACAAAAACAAAAACACTAACAACAACAGCTCCATTAATGACAACGAAAACATCAACAACAACAAAGACAACAACACCAACAACAGTTCCTGGCCGAGACAACAACGACAACCAGTGGCAGTCACGTCAACTGCATGTGTTTCCACCTCGATGACGTCACATTTTTCACTGGCGACTCCACCGGAGCTGTCGAGGTTATTCCATATTTTGTGAATTTCTGTATGTATTATTATTATTATTATTATTATTATTATTATTATTATTACTTTTGTTATAAATAGAACTTTGAAAAGTTGCATTAATAATTTTTGTTATTGTCTAGATGTGGAAACTGCATGACGACACGGAAATGGGTGAGTTATCATTTTTTAAATCAATGAAGATAAAATCTCCAATGTTGTTAAGAAAGACATTTAAATAAAATATTTTAATAAATAATTTAAACCGTTTCTTTATTATAATCTAATTAAGTATTCATATTATTTCTTTGGTTTTCAGATTTTATTTTTTCATTTATTTATTTCTTTTTTTTAACAACACCCTTAGCAATCGAGCGCGTGAGAGACATGAACGTGGCTGACACCAAGGTTTGAGAGGAAGTAAAGAGTAAAAATGAACCAATTAACTTTTCCATTGATTAATTAATTAATATTATATATAAAATTATAATTAATTGATTGGTTATTTAGCTGCTTAATTTATTCGTATCTATTTAGTTCTTTACTTATTTAGGTTTTGATGCTGTTTTACATGACCATTATATTGGCACCACCACCATCACTATCATCACATCCTCATCACCACTATTGCCACCACTACACCACCATTTCCACCACCACCACCACCACCAATACACCACCACCACCACTACACTACACTACCATTACCACCACCAAACCTTTACCACCAACACCATCCCACACCACTACACCACCATCACCACCACCAAACCATCCCACACCACTACCACTGCCACTGCCACTGCCACCACAGACCACCTCAATAGACTGCATCTTGTCGCTACCGCCACACAAACTCATCCTTCAAGCCAGAAACAATGCTCTTTACTGTTACGACCTCCGCATGTGAATGTTGTTGTTGCTGATGACGTTGCTGTCGTTGTTGTTGTTGGTGCTGTTGTTGATGATGTTGTTGTTGCTGATGACGATGTTGTTGATGATGTTGTTGATGTTGTTTTTGAAAATAATGTTGTTGTTGCTGCTGTTGCTTATGTTAGATTAGATTAGATTTGATTAGATTAGATTTGATTAGATTAGATTAAATTGAAGTAAATGATATCAGATTAGATTAGACCACCCACCCCCACAGCAACTCCGTTACCACGAAGATGAAGGGCTTGAGCAGTTTGAGATTGAGGTTAAAGGCCTCACTGAGTGGTGATGGTGCAATGGTGGCGTGTGGGGGAGAGGATGGAGTGGTTTGTGTGTGGGATGTCATTACAGGTGGGTGGGCGGATGGGTAGGTGGGCGGGTGGATAGGTGGATGGGTGGATGGTTGGATGTTTGGATGGGTAGATGGGTAGATAGGTGGATGGGTGGATGGATTGGTAAGTGGGGTGAATAAGGGTGATGTGTGGGTAGAAAAGCATTCTATGGTGGTTTGGTGGGTATGTATGATATAAGTAATCTTGTAGTCACAAAACTCTAAAGGTTAATGCCACTATAATAATACTCTCTTTTGTATTGTATTGTATTGTAGATACGTATTTATGTTGCAAATCAGACCAACCACCACCAAAGACATCCTCATGACACTACCACAAACCACAATAATCTGACAAAAACCACCAACAACCACTACAAAAAGTATCCCAACCTCTTGCCTCCATCATCACATAAATCCACCATAAGCACCCCAACCACCACCCCAACCACCACCCAACCACCACTCAACCACCACCCCAACCACCACCCAACCACCACCCAAACCACCACCCCAACCACCACAGGCCACCTCATCCACCGCTACAGCCACCTCGGCTTCACAGACGCCACTCACAGCGTCCACTTCCACCCTCTCCATGACGTCATTGCCATCGCCTGCCACGCCTACAACCAACCTGTCAAGATATACCACCACGTTCCTGGTCTTTTTTTTTTAATTTTTCCAATCATTATTTTTATTTTTCTTTCAATGCTTTTTTCATGTTCCTTTTTCGATTTTGATGTTTTTTTCAAGTTTTTACGTTTTTTTTTTCGTCAAATTTCAAAGTTTTTTTTTGATTTTTATCAGAAGAAACCAACAAGGAAGTCTCATCACTGGATGGACCAGCCTTGAATTTGTGAATTTTTTTTAAATTTTTTTTTTTCATTTTTATTTTTATTTCCATACATCGATCAGCAAAAGAATGAAATAATTTCTACCATTATTTCTATTTTAAAAAGAATTTCCTATTTTTATTTAATTATTTTAATAGTTTTTTTTCAATTATTTTTTTTTCAAGAAACGTTTTTTTTAAATTAAAAATGAAAAAAAAGCACCTATAAAAAACAAAAACCCTACAAACCTCCTCCAGAGTGAAGGCCGTAGCTTCTTCTCTTGAAATGGTGCCATGGAAACTCAATATGAATTTTCTATTATTTTCTTTGCAGCATTATTATTATTATTTATTTTTATTTTTCACTTTGCAGTGTTATTATAATTTATTTTATTTTTCTTATTGTGACTTTGCATTATTATTTAAAAAAAAATAATTTATTCATTTTTTATTAATTAATTCATTTTTTTAATATTTTTTTTTATACTTATTATTATTATTTTTATTCTTTCCTACCCTGTCAGGTGGACAAAGAAAGCAGGATGAAGAAGGAGTTGGTGAGGTGGAAGTTGGATGCGGTTACTTCCGGAAAGGTGGTTGTCTTCTTATTATTAATTATAATTTATTAAATAATTCAATTGATTTTTCAATTAATTATTAGATTAATTAACCAATTAAAAAATCAAGTTATTCCAAATTAAAAATTCAAATTATTCCAAATTAATTATTTAAAAATATGAATGTATTATTCAACTTCCATCAGAGCCTTTCGGCTTACGAAGACAGAAGCTCCTTATCCAATCGTTTCCATGGTTCTTTCCAGTTTTTATTATTACTTTTTCGGTTACTTTTTAGATAATTTTTTTCAAATAAATTTTCAAAAAAAAAAATTCATTTTGAATTTTATTGGAAAAAAATGATTTTTTATTCGTAATTAACTTTTCATTTTTATTATAATTTTGTTTCATTTTATTTTTATTTTTGTCCCATCAGCGTCCGAATCAACAGACAAGCCCCCCTTGCTCTCTATTACTAACGAGGTTGCATCATATTGAAACAATAACAACAATAAAAACAAAAAAAACAAAAACAATAATAACAATATTATTAATAATATATAAAAAATTATTATTATAAAAAAATTATAATGAAAATAAAAACAATATTAATAATATTACTAATAGTATAAATAATAATGAAAATAAAAATAATAATATTAAAATCATCATCAGGACCCAACACGCCTCAAAGTTGCTTACAAAGCATCCTTGATTCGCCGCTCTAAACTGGAATTGGTAGCACATTAATATTATTATTTTAATTATTCAATTAAATAATAAAAATTATTTTTTTATTATAATTATTTTTGTTTTCATTAATATTAATTATAACACCACCACCACCGCCACCACCTCCTTCCACCCTCTCCCCCCACCACCTCCCTCTAAAGGTGGTGGTGGTGGAGGAGTACGAAGAACAAAGGTCAGACGAGTTGACCTTGAAGCTCAATGACGTCATCAACGTGCTCCACCATGACAGCCAATCGTGGTGGTTCGGCCAATCAGCCTCCACCTATCAGCAAGGATTCTTCCCAGCCAATCACGTGGTTCCTTTGAAAACGACAAAAAGTGCACTCATGAAAGATGGTGGTAGTGGTGTTAGTGGTGTGGCTAGCACTACTGCTGGTGGTGGTGGTAGTGGTGGTGGTGGTGGTAGTGGTGGTGGTGGGGGTGGCTGTGGTGGCGGTGGTGTTGGTGGTGGTGGTGGTTCTTTAAGGAAACCGGAAAAGGAAAATGGTTCGCTTGAAAGACCTAGAGTTTATAGTAACCTCAAAGAATATTTGAGTTCTTTGAAAGAAGAAAAAGAGCAAATTGATGTTGGTGGGGCTGATGGTGGTGGTAGTGGCGTTGGTGGTGGTGGTGGCGTCGGTGGTGGTGGCGTCAGTGGTGGTGGTGTCGTCAGTAGTGGTGGTGGTAGTGGTGTCAAAGGTGGTGGGAGTTTTAGTGGTGATAGGGGTAGTGAGGAAATGGGCGAGAATATTTTGGCCAGAAGCAGAAGGGTGAGATTCAGTGAAGAAGTGGTGGAGAAGGGTGCGAGGAATGATGGCGGTGTTGAAAAAAATAATTTAGATAAAAAAAAAGAAAAAAATGATGATGGCGATGATGATGATGATGATGATGATGATGATGATGATGATGTATTGAATGATTGGAGTGATGATGATGACGACGACGATGATGATGAAGATGATAAAGTTAATAGTAACAAATCGAAAAAACTACCAACACTAACGAAAAATCCTTCAGCATCACTTTCACCCTCTTCATCACCTTCACCATCATCATTACCTTCACCATCATCATCACCTTCATCATTATCGAAAAAGCATCAAGAAAGAAGGAAAAGATTAGTATGGGCTAAAAAAAACTTGGACCAACCAATCAACCAGTCGATAAACCAGCCAATCAACCAGTCAATAGATCAGTCAATAAACCAGCCAATCAACCAGTCAATCAACCAGCCAATCAACCAACCAATCAACCAGCCAATCAACCAGTCAATTAACCATCTGGATGATCAACCAACCACCAGTACAACCATTGTTTCAGCCAGACACTCATCCCCCAGAGAAAAAGATAATAAATTAAAAATGGCGGAACAAGATGGTGGTAATATTGAAATGGTGGATGTGAAGAAGACAGGTGACCTAGTTGTTTCGAGTAAACCACCACTTGCACCAATCAAAAAAGAAAGAAATAGGTCGGGTATTTTAAAATCAGCCAATAAGCCTTACGTTGTTACCTTATGATAAATAATTAAAAAAATCAATACCAACAAATAAGTAATTACAATTATCAAACGTTTTTGTATAAAAACACTACTAACAAGTTATTTATTTTTTTGTGTTTTCAATTGGCAACTTGAATAAATAATATTTCAACTTCGGTATTTCACTATTTATCTTATTCATTCTGTTTTACAATTGATTAATTGATTATTTTTAAATAAATCAATATTTTGATACTACATAACTTGCTATTTTATATTTTTTTCTTTTATACTTTAAAAAAATTATTATTATTTTTTTTATACCTTTGGAGAGATTATATGTTCTCAAGCATGTTAGGCAGTAGAGTGATTTTGTTAGATTCTTCAAAAATATTTTGTCTTGGGTCAACTATGATTTTTTTTAAAGTTTTGAAATCATTTCAAATTTATTGGTGATTCATATTTACTGTTTTTGCGTGACTGGAACTTATTACACAATTTACACTATACTTAATAAATTTTTTTCGAATTTATATATTTTTTTGTCATTTTATTTTTGTAAATATCATATTTTTATTAGAATAGAATAAAAAAAACTTTGTTTTGTGAATTTTTAGAAGCCTTCATCAAATCAGTATTTTCAGCTTTTAATACTAAAGAACGGGTAAATAGTTTTACCCGTTTGCGGTTCTTTTGAAACAAGGTTTTTAACGAAGAGTGGTTTTGGTAAATTTTGGGTATTCACATTAGCGAAAAAAATTTCAATATTTTCAAAATTGCATTTATTTTTTTTCAACATTCAAAATCAACTAAAATTTGAATGACAACCAACATGGATGAGAATACCAAAGTTATCGTCGACTCAAAAGTAGCTTAGAATTTTTATATATTTCTTTTTACATTTTGAAAATATTAATTATATCACAGTTAATGCATTCACAACTGAAAAGTTGTTTTCAAAGTTTTGTACAACAGTAGCCGAAGTAAAATATGTAAAGAAGAAAATTATTTAGAATTCATATGAAAATTATTTCAGAAAAAAAGTTCAAAAGCGTCTGTTTTGAGAGTGAGGACGAGGGAAAGCTCCGCCAGGAAAAGAGAAAATAAGGTTTTTGAAAAATGTGGACGCCATTTTCATGGACTATGTTTTCATTTCATTATGGTTTCAGAATTAATAAGTTCTTACCATTAACATCTCACTTTCATCATAACCACTCTTCCCACCATCATCTCTACCCAGAGAAGCCTACCCAAACTGAAGGAGAGTACAAACATAAGAGAGTTTATTGTGGGAGGAACAAAAGGATTCAAAGTGGGTGGGGATGGGGTGGAGTTGATAGATAAAGAAATAAGTTTATATATATTTATATTTATTTATTTATCTAAAAAATAATGATAACTGTATATATTCAGGTGTATGTGGAAGAAGGAAAGGGAAAGAAGGAGGAAAAAAAGGAAAAAGAGGTGCAAACAGACCCTGTAAAGATTGTGGAAGAAGGAGGAGATAGTGAAGTTGGTGGAGTGGAAGACCCCAAAAATGGTGAAAAGTTAGCTGAGGGAACCTCGGTTTCCAGTCATTCTCTGACCCCCACTAAGACCACTCAACGCATCACTTCAACCCCCACTCGATCAAGGGGGAAGGGTGATGGTGGAAACGGTGATACAGGTAGTGGTGCAAGTGAAGGGGGTGTGAAAGAAGGAAAGGATGAGAAGTTGGAGGAGGAGATAATGAGGCTGGGAGAGGATTCTGATGAGGTGTATAAGCTTTTGACTGGAGGTAAGTATTATTATTATTATTACTATTATTTTTATTATTTTTATTATTATTATTATTATTAGTAGTAGTAGTAGTAGTAGTAGTAGTAGTAGTAGTAGTAGTAGTAGTAGTAGTAGTAGTAGTAGTGGTAGTAGTATTAGTAGTAGTAGTAGTAATTGTTCAAAAAAAAATTTTAGTACTGTTTTCACCCCCTAATTTTTTTCAATTTTTTATATAACTTCTCCATCATAATAAAAATAAAAATAATATTTTTATCATAATAAAAATAATAATAACTTCAGAGGATGTGCCAGAGAATTATTGGAAGATGTTGGCTGAGACAAGGAGAGAAGCACTTAATGAGAGTCTCCAAGAGAACAAGGAGGTTGTTATGGAGATGGGAGGTTGCTGTGGTGATGCATGGATGGTTGCTGTGCTGATGCATGGATGGTTGCTGTGGTGGTGCATGGATGGTTGCTGTGCTGATGCATGGATGGTTGCTGTGGTGATGCATGGATGGTTGCTGTGGTGATGCATGGATGGTTGCTGTGGTGGTGCATGGATGGTTGCTGTGCTGATGCATGGATGGTTGCTGTGCTGATGCATGGATGGTTGCTGTGCTGATGCATGGATGGTTGCTCTGGTGGTGCATGGATGGTTGCTGTGCTGATGCATGGATGGTTGCTGAGGTGATGCATGGATGGTTGCTGTGCTGATGCATGGATGGTTGCTGTGGTGGTGCATGGATGGTTGCTGAGGTGATGCATGGATGGTTGCTGTGGTGATGCATGGATGGTTGCTGTGGTGGTGCATGGATGGTTGCTGTGCTGATGCATGGATGGTTGCTGTGCGGATGCATGGATGGTTGCTGAGGTGATGCATGGATGGTTGCTGTGCTGATGCATGGATGGTTGCTGTGCGGATGCATGGATGGTTGCTGAGGTGATGCATGGATGGTTGCTGATGGTGGTGCATGGATGGTTGCTGTGGTGATGGAAAGATTTTATAGTTGTAGGAAGTTGCCTTGACGATGAGAAATTTATGTTGTGATGCATGGTGGCCACTATAGGAAGGTTTTTAAAAAAGTTGACAGTTTGATTACTATGGTGCTAACTTCTTCCTCGTCTCTATTTATTTACTCCTTAACTCATTCAATTGTTTCTTCACCTTCTCATCCATCAAATCAACTTTCCTTTCATTTATTCATTCATTCCTTCATTCATTTATTTTGTCATTCGATCATCCATCCATCCTTCCATCTTTCCCTCTGTTCACCAGTTGCATGAGGAGCTGACGAAGTTGAAGGGTGAGAACTCCATCCTCATTGAAATCCTCTCCAAGAATGAGTCCTATTCCAGCATTCTTGAGGTGGAGGTGGAGATGATGATGATGATGATGATGACGATGATGATGATGATGATGATGATGATGATGATGATGATGACGAAGAGGAAGAGAATGGAAAGGATGGAAATGACGGTGGTTGAGTGTTTATAGAAAATAATATATCTGAGGGTTTCGGAAATGTTTTTTTTTTCATTTCAATATCGACCATTCCACTCATTTATCTATTCAAAAATTTTTTTTCTTAATTAATATATTTTAAATTTTAATATTAAATAAAAAATTATATTTGTTAAGTCATTTTTTATTTCTTCAAATTCGTTCCTTCAGTCCATCTTTGGTATCTCCATCCCTGATGACTCATCTTACATCCCACAACAGAATGCCTTGGAGAAGGAAAGTGCTTTGCAGTCAAGTGATGAGGAGGAAGAAGAAGAGAGTGATGCTGCTGCTGGTGATGATAATGATGACGAAGATGAAGATTAGTGGTTGTGCTGATGATGATGATTATGATACTGATAAAGGTAATGATGCTGAGTCTAATGATTAGGAAAAAGGTTGTGGTATTGGTCAAGATGGTGATGATGATGATGATGATGATGATGATGATGATGATGATGATGATGATGATGATGATGATGATGATGATGATGATGATGATGATGATGATGATAATGATGGTGATGATGATGGAGAGGAGGAAGAGGAAGAGGAAGAAGAGAACGTGATGGTGGTGATCTCGTGAGTGTCAAATTTGCACAGTTTCTTAAGTTCCACATCATACCTTCTAGTACTCTCGTCTTTCAGTTCTAGGGGCTGCTCTCAATATTAATAATATTAATCATTATTATTATTATTTTTATTTTTTTTCTTCTATAACTTTAAGCTTTACTCAATTAATACTATTATTATTATAATTATTCATTTTTATTTTCACTAGCTTTTTTTATCACTAGACGAGAAGATAATAGTTTTTAATTTTCTTGCTAGTAATAACTTTTCACTAAAAACCTAAAAATATTAATTTTTTTTTAATTCAAAATTTTTGTGTGTCTTTTTGTATCGGTTGTACATATTTGTAACCCCAGCGCATATGAAGTTTGTTCAAATGCGTGTTTGTAGCATTCAATTTGTGTTGAAGTTTTGAGCATCAAAACGTTTTCGTTTTAATATCAACATGTTCTGGTCTTTGTGTTGTGATTTGGAAATAAAATCATTTTAATTAAAAATTTTTATTTTCGACTTTTTCAGTTATTTAGAAATAGGATTCTAATCAAATTATTTGTATAGCGCTGATTATTTGCAGCTCAAAAGCACTCTGGTTTCTAGTAATGATTTTTGAGTGTTTTATTGAAGCTTTTTCTTTAATATTCAGTTCGTAATAATGGACAATCTAAAAATTATTAATTTTTATTTCCGGATAAAGTAAAAAAAACCTGTAAATTCCAAACAAAATAGTTTTTAATGAATAAAATCGTTTAAATAAACTCAATTTTATTAACATTTAAACTAATTATCTAGTATAGTTATGAGTTAGCTTTGACCTTATTTAAAAAAAACATGAACATTTTCTGAAATTCGCATTTGTTTAAATTTTTTGATTACTCAAAAAAATTTTTTGTGATTTTTTATCATATTAAATTAAAGTGTATTATAAGTAGGTGTTACTAAGCAGCGTGGCAAAGGCAACGCTCGTATATATATTGCCAACTTTCTAACGTATCTAAATTTAAGCTTTTTAAAGTTATTTTTTGATTGCTAAAGTTAAAGGTTATTATTTTTCATAAAAATGTTTTAAAGTTAATGATATTTTTTCTAAATTAGAATCGTAAACCGGATGCATTTCATTTTGCAAAAACCGAAATATAGAAAATTCAATATTCAACAGAAAATGCCTATTTTATTTTTTATAGAAAAAGAAAGATGGTTTCATTCCAGTACCCAGATGCCAAGAGGGACGAAACGGTAGTTGATGACTACCACGGAGTCAAGGTAGAGTATTTGAGGAAGAGCTAAAAAAAAAAGTCAAAAAAAAATCAAATAAAATTAGTAAATGAAAATTAAAATCAAAAAAATTTTTTTATTACATCCATAAACAAATAGATTCATTAATAACACAGGTGGCAGATCCCTACAGATGGCTTGAGGACCCTGATTCGGAAGAAACCAAGAAATTCATTGAGCTCCAGAATCAAGTTACAGCGCCTTATCTGCAGAAGTTTGCTCATAAGGAGGCTTTCAAGAAAA
>OX387259.1:1912318-1924818 GCA_947562095.1 Branchellion lobata
CTCATCCATCTATCCATATTTTTCGATTCTCCCTCTTCTCTTCTAACCCTCTTTTTCTTCTTCCAACTCTTCTTCCCTTTTTCAACCCTGCCTCTTCAAACCCCCTCCCCCTTTAACCTTTTTTCCCCCCCCCCTCCCCCCCTTCAACCTTTCCTTCCCCTCCAGAACTGTCTTGTGGAGGAGCATAAGGAAGACGTGTTGGAGTGGGCGCAATGTGTGCATGAGGATCGGCTGGTACTGCATTACCTGCATGACGTCAAGGTGCTGATGAAAGGAGGAGGAGGAGGAGGAGGAGGAGGAGGAGGAGAAGGAGAAGGAGGAGAAGGAGAAGGAGGAGGAAGATGAGGACGACTTTGAACTATTTTTCTCCATCCCACAACACACCACCATCACCACACCATCTCACCCCACCCACCCTATCACCACGTCAGAGTGTCCTGAGCATCCACAGCCTGAAGGATGGCTCGAAGCTGATGACTCTGCCCCTCTCTATCGGCACAGTGGTGTCGTTGTCTGGGGAGAGGAAGTATAGTGAGGTGGGTTGGAAGAGGGTGTGGCTTTGAGTGAGGTGGGTTGGAAGGGGGTGGGGTTTTGAGTGAGGTGGGTTGGAAGGGGGGTGGAGTCCTGAGTGAGTTGGGTTGGAAGGGAGGTGGAGTCTTGAGTGAGGTGGGTTGGAAGGGGGGTGGAGTCTTGAGTGAGCTGGGTTGGAAGGGGGGTGGAGTCTTGAGTAAGGTGGGTTGGAAGGGGGGTGGGATCTTGAGTGAGGCGGGTTGGAAGGGGGTGGAGTCTTGAGTGAGGTTGGTTGTGAGGAGAAGAATCGAGGGGGTGTGGAAGGTGAGGACGGAGTTAAGGTGTTATTTTTTCATTATCATCTCCATCTCACTTTCCAAATACTGCCTTAAAGTTAACTCCAACAACAATAACAACTCCAACAACAATAACAACTCCAACAACAACAGATCTTGTATCAGTTCACCTCCTTCCTCACTCCTGGCACCATTTACTATGTGGATCTGAACAAACAACCCTGGACGCCTAAGGTGACTTTTTTTTCTTTTTTTTCCTTTTTTCTTTTTAATCATTTTCCACCCAACCCCTCCCATGCCCTCCACAGGTGCACAAGGAGACAATGGTGAAGGGAGTGGATGCGAAGCAGTACGAGACAAAGCAGGTGTTTTATGAGGCAAAGGATGATCCCAGCGTTAAAATCCCTATGTTCATCATCAGCAAGAAGGTGCTGTGGTGGTGGTTTTGTTGATGGTGTGGTGGTGGTTTTGTTGATGGTGTGGTGGTGGTTTTGTTGATGGTGTGGTGGTGGTTTTGTTGATGGTGTGGTGGTGGTTTTGTTGATGGTGTGGTGGTGGTTTTGTTGATGGTGTTGTGGTGGTTTTGTTGATGGTGTGGTTTATTTGATGTTGTGATGGTGGTTTTTTTGATGGTGGTTTTAGGTTAAGTGATTTTCATGGGAATTTTGTGGTGACGATCGTTTTGGTGCTTGTAGTGACTGTTGTGGTTGTGACAGCTGTTTTATTGTTGGTTATAGCAGAGGAATACAACTTATTTCACCCATCAACACTCATCCTCCACCCACCTTCCCATCCTCCTTCACCCATTCTTCTCTTTCTTCCTTCTTCACCATCCTCCCCACCATTCTTCACACGCTTCTCACCACCCATCCATCCCCCCAACAGAACCTCGTCCTAGACTCCTCTCACCCCCTCCTCTTGTACGCCTATGGAGGCTTCAGCATCAGTATCTGCCCCTCCTTCAGCATCTCCCGTCTACTCTTCATCAACAACTTCAATGGCGTCATGGCTATCCCCAATATCAGGGGGGGTGGGTGAGTGGAGGTTTAGGGTGGTTTGTTTGAGGGGTTTGGGGGTTTTGGCGGTTTTGAGTGAGTTTTACACTCTTCACAACCATCACCAAAATCATACCACCACCACTACTGCCACCAAAAGCCACATCACTAACCACCACCGCCACCAAAAGCCACATCGGTAACCACCACCGCCACCAAAAGCCACATTACCACCACCACCAGGGAGTATGGTGAGAAATGGCACAAGGGAGGCAGTCTGGGCAAGAAGCAGAATGTCTTTGACGACATGCAAGCTGCCGCCTCTTACCTCGTCAACAACCACTACACCACCCCCGCCAAGTCCGTGTCTTCTTCCACCCTTGCCACCATTGTCATCATTGTCACCATTTTCACCATCGTCACTATTCTCACCATCGTCACCATTCTCACCATCGTCACCATTGTCATCATCGTCACCATCGTCATCATCATACCCACCACTATCTCACCCACTACCATCCCATTCACCACCATCCTACCCACCATCATCCCACTCACCATCATCCCACCCGCTATCATCCCACCTACCATCATTCTATCCACCATCATTCATCATACATTCACCATCATCATCATTGCTTCCACCAAAATTACTCACATTTCATAACTACATTACTCATTGGCACCTAACGCGTTAATCACTTTAGGATAATTTTTCGCGTTAATTAGTTAAAACTAATAGGTGTTAATTGGCTATAATTGATTTTTAATTGACAGGTTGGCGATAATGGGGGGCAGTAATGGAGGCTTGTTGGTGGCTGCATGTGCCAACCAACGACCTGACCTCTTCTCATGCGTCATCGGAATGATGGGGTGGGTGGTCTGTGTGTTGTTGATGTTGTTGTTGCTTAAGAATAATAATAATAATAATTATTATTATTATTATTAATCTTTTTTTTTGTTTTCAGTCACCTGTGTGTTGTTGATGTTGTTGCATAATTATTATTATTTTCATTATTTCATTTTTATTGGTGGCCTGCGTTCCCTGTTGTTGCTGCAATAATGTTTTTAGCAACTTTTTTTGTTGCAATGTTGCAACGTTTCAAGGCTCTGCTCAATTTTCATCACTTATTAAAATTTGAAAATTTCAATTTTTTGAGAATTTTTAAAAATATTTTCAAGACTGCAATATTATCAACGTACACAACCAATCTACGCGCACACACACACACACACACACACACACACACACACACACACACACACACACACACACACACACACACACACACACACACACACACACAAACACACACACACACACACACACACACACACACACACACACAGGGTGATGGACATGTTACGCTTTCAAAAGTTTACCATAGGACACGCATGGATCACTGAGTACGGATGCTCAGAAAATGAGGAGGACTTCAGGGTTCTTCACAAGTAGGTGGTGATGGCGATGTGGTGGTTTGGTGGTGGCTATGGTGGTTGTGGTGGTTGTGATGGTGGTGATGGTAGTTGTCGTGGTGGTGATGGTGGTTGTGGTCGTGGTGATAGTGGTTGTGGTGGTAAGGGTGGTGGGTGGTGGCGAAGTGGAGTAGTGACGTTAGTTTTTTCAACGTTTAAAAAATAACTAATAAATTAAATAGTTTTCTTCACACTCAAACACCCAAAAACGCTACGCAACACTCTAATTAACTCAAGTCCCCCAACCCTTTCAACCCCAACCCACCTCAGACTCATCTACCCAACCTTTTCCCCCCTTCCCCCCAAAAATTACAACTTCATCTACCCAACCCCTCCACCAACCCAAAACTCATATTCCAACCCCCCAACCCAGTGACTCACTTCCTCAAGACCCAACCCACAAACTTTCTTCCCTAACACCCAACCCTTCAACACCCAACCTCTCAACACCCAACCCTCCAACTCCCCAGGTACTCCCCTCTGCACAACGTGCCCACCAAGGCACAACCCCACCAATACCCCTCCTGCCTCCTCTTCACAGGCGACCATGACGATAGGGTCGTTCCTCTCCACACCCTCAAGCTCATAGCCCAGCTGCAACACTCCTTAGGAAAGGATCCTCACCAGGTTTTGGGTGTTTTTGGGGGGGTTTTGGGGAGTCTTTGGGGGGTTTTTGAGAAGTTTTGGGGGATTTTTGGGGGGGGGGGGAAAGGGGGGGGTTTGGGGGTTTTGTTCTGGGGTGTTTGGGGTTTTTTTTTGAAAATTAGGTTTCAGGACTTGAACCACTTGAGCGCCATATTCAACCAGTCACAGCCAAAAATCTAGCAACACTTAAAAAGCCACCACAAAACCTCAAAAAAAAATCACCAAAAAACTCAAAAAACCTGAAAACCTTCAAAATTTTACCAAGAAAAACTAAAAAAAAACTATATAAAAACCAGAAAAATACCAAAAAAAACTTTCAAATAACCTAAAAAACCCCCAGAAAAACCCCATAATGGCCAGGATTGACACCAAGTCAGGACATGGCGCGGGGAAACCCACTTCCAAGATTGTAAGCCATTTTTTCTTCTTCATTTTCGCTTTCAATTCTCTTTATTTTCCGACATAAATATTGAAAGCAACATCAATATCACTGTAACAACGACGACGTCATCATGCCAACAACATCAACACCAGACTTAAAACAACAACAACATCATATCAAAAACAACAACGACGTCATAATACCAACAACAACATCACCATACCAATAACAATAATAACAACAACAACAACAACAGATTGAAGAGCTCACAGACTTGTACTCTTTCATGGCCAACTGCCTGGGTCTCCAGTGGACCGAGTAAAGAGACTTCCAATCAAGCTCTTCAACCGCCCCCAATTAAATTATATATCAGATGAGCTAATAACAATTATCTTATTAATTACAATTATTTAATAACCTGTGCCGTGCCTATTTGGCGTCGTTCAAGCTTTTTCATAGCAGTTTTCAATTCATTAAAAATAGAATTATATTTTAGAAATTAATCGTTTAAACGCCATAAAATTTAATTGGATCAGAGGGACTATAGATTGACTTAGAGCTTAGAAGTCGTGAATTGAATGAATAAATTGAATTAAATATTTAAAAAAATTAATTAAGAATGAATCTTCGAAGTGTGTTTGGTGCTTAAATATTAATTAATTTTTTAATTTCTCAAGTTAATTAACTATTCAATTCAATTAGTTATGCAGTTGAATATTGGGAGTAGAATGAACCTTCAATGAGCGTATCTAACATATTTTTATGATGCCACTTGCTTTTTGTAACAATTATAAATGAAAAATTGTTTTTCAATAGTTTTTTTGAGAATTAAAGCATTTACTAGCGTCATTTTTATCCTGGATTTCATATAAAATTGAATTAAACATTTGAAATTCATGAAAATAAAAAAAAATTAAAAACTTGAAAAAAGTTTCATAAAACTTCAAGTTGCGAAGTAGCAAGAAATAATATACGTATTTGAACTGATACAATTCGGCCTTTAATTGACTGTCGCCTTAGACCGCTCGGCCACGCTACCATTGATGAAATTAAAGAAAATTTAAGAATCGCCAATTAAATTAAATTAATATGTTAATGGAATTGACCACCATTTAAATTTTCGCAATTATTTGATTCTTTGTTACTCCGCGCACGACCTATTAATATTAACCCTCAAACACTAGTACATCCCCACACTTCTCCATTACAACAGAACCACACCTCCATAGCAACAGAACCACACCTCCATAGCAACAGCATCACACCTCCATAGCAACAGAACCACACCTCCGTAGCAATGGCACCACACCTTCATAGCAACAGCACCACACCTTCATAGCAACGGCACCACACCTCCGTAGCAACAGCACCACACCTCCATAGCAACAGCACCGCACCTCCATAGCAACAGCACCACACCTCCATAGCAACAGCACCACATTTAATCGTAGCAACGAAACCAAACTTCTCCCTAGCAACACCGCCTCACACAGGGTACTTTCGCAGCGTCTTGATCTTAACCTGCATCATCTTCAACAGCATATCCTGAGACACCTGACCCTTTTGTAAGGCTCTGTAGGAAAAAATGGAGAGGAGAAAGGAAAAAAAAGAAAAATAATAAAAGAGGATGAAGAGGGAGAGAGGAGAAAAAAAAGAAGGTAATAAAAGAGAAAAAAAAAGTGGAAGAAAAAAATAAAAAAATGAGAAAAAAAGGAGGGGAGGAAGATGAAAAAGCAGTAAGAGAAGGTGAAGGAAAAATGAAAAAAAATAAGACGAGGAAGATGAAAAGGAAAAAAAAGAAGACAAAGAAGAAGAGGAAGAGGAGAAAGAAGAAGAAGACGACAAAAAGGTTGGAAATTAAAAAAAAAATGTTTTCAGATCTCCCATGTCCCCCCTCTCACCTCACCCTGCAATAGTGTCCCTCCAGCTGGAAAAATACTTCAACACTCTGCAGTGGTGGTTGTTGCTTGTAAATGTTGTTGTTGCTTGTTGTTGTGGATTTATGTTGTGGGTTTTTGTTGTTGTGAGTTGTTAATGTTGTTGTTGTGGGTTTTTAATGTTTCTGTTGTACGATATTAATTTTGTTGTCATTTTATTTTGCGCGTTATTATCGCTGTTGTGACCTTTTTTGAATTTTAAAACTTAAAAAAAAAAACAATAAAAAACAACACGATTTAAATTTTTCCGAAAAAAATTGTTTTAAATATTCTCAAATATAATTCAAATTTAAAAATAAATGTAATTAAATTAAAAATAACTTAAATTCACCATCATACACCCACGCCATCACCACCTCACCTCCAAGGCATCAGCCTCTATATGTGATTTGATCACGTGGTAATAAACCACTGCCGTCACCACGGGAACAGTACTTCTGCGAGTTCGCCTAGACCACGTAACTGCGTACCTGCAGTGTTGTGTGTGGTGGCTCTGATGGTGTGATGGTTGTGATGAGTGTGGTGGTTGTGATGGTTGTGATGGTTGCGATGAGTGTGGTGGTTGTGATGGTTGTGATGGTTGCGATGAGTGTGGTGGTTGTGGTGGTTTTGGTGGTCATGATGAATGTAATGGTTAGGGTGGCTGTGGCGGTTGTGGTGGTTGTGATGATTGTGGTGGTTGTGGTGGTTGTGGTGGTTGTGGTGGTTGTGGTGGTTTTGGTGGTTGTGGCGGTTGTGATAGTTGTGGTGGTTGTGGTGGTTGTGGTGGTTGTGGTGGTTGTGGTGGTTGTGATGATTGTGGTGGTTGTGGTGGTTGTGGTGGTTGTGGTGATTGTGGTGGTTGTGGTGGTTGGGGTGGTTGTGATAGTTGTGGTGGTTGTGATAGTTGTGATGGTTGTGATAGTTGTGGTGGTTGTGATGATTGTGATGATTGTGGCGGTTGTGATAGTTGTGATGGTTGTGATAGTTGTGGTGGTTGTGGTGGTTGTGGTGGTTGTGATGATTGTGATGATTGTGGCGGTTGTGGTGGTTGTGGTGGTTGTGGTGGTTGTGGTGGTTGTGGTGGTTGTGGTGGTTGTGGTGGTTGTGGTGGTTGTGGTGGTTGTGGTGGTTGTGGTGGTTGTGGTGGTTGTGGTGGTTGTGATAGTTGTGGTGGTTGTGGTGGTTGTGGTGATTGTGGCGGTTGTGGTGATTGTGATGATTGTGGCGGTTGTGATAGTTGTGATGGTTGTGATAGTTGTGGTGGTTGTGATGATTGTGATGATTGTGGCGGTTGTGATGATTGTGATGATTGTGGTGGTTGTGGTGGTTGTGGTGGTTGTGGTGGTTGTGGTGGTTGTGGTGGTTGTGGTGGTTGTGGTGGTTGTGGTGGTTGTGGTGGTTGTGGTGGTTGTGGTGGTTGTGGTGGTTGTGATGATATTCAATACAACGTGAGTCAATTTATTGAATACAAAGTAGATGAGTCGAATTATCAGTTTAAAAAAAATAAAAATTTGTTACGTTAACCAGATTGAATCGAAATGAAAAGAAATTTTTGAATTAAAATTGAAAAATAAACAACACTTGTATATTAAATAAAGTTTAAAAATTAAACACAATTAGAAAATTGAAAAAAATAAAAAATAAAAAAAAATTTGAAAGATTAATAAAAATGATCAAAATTGAAAAAAATAAAATTATAAGCTATTTAACTTATCAGTACAAAACATAAATTGTCTTGACTTGTAAGTGGTTTCAAGGAAGTTGTGTGTGATGTTGACCAGCTTAGCCCAAAACCCCAGCACAGAGTTCTTCAGCTGTTGTCCGAGGGAAGAGAAGATAAAAACATTATTTTTAGTTTTTTTCGGTAATGAAGGAATGTTTTTTTTGTTTTGATGGAAAATGGCTTTTTTTTTATTTTTGGAGTTTAGTTTTTCCCATTTTTTTAATTCTGAACATTTCGACTTCATTTTCCAAATTCAAATTTCAAGCTTTTTTTATTCGCGCATTTATTCATTCATTCATTCATTCATTCATTCATTCATTCATTCATTCATTCATTCATTCATTCATTCATTCATCCGTTAATTAATTAATTAATTCATTCATTCATTCATTCATTCATTCATTCATTCATTCATTCATTCATTCATTCATTCATTCATTCATTCATTCATTCATTCATTCATTCATTCATTCATTCATTCATTCGTTCGTTCATTTATTCATTCGAAATTCCAAACCCTCATTCAAAACCTGCACAAACTCATGAATCTTTTGCATTCCGATGGATTTGGTGAACTCCGCATTGGTGGGCCAGTGGTAATCAGAGTCAATCTTGTCTTGACTCATTTCAGAAACAATGCTCTCACGGCCTTGATGGTCTTCGAAGGGATTGTCCTGTTCATCCGCTACCCCTTCTTCCATCCTACAATCTTTCCGTTCTCGCCAGAACTCCACTGATTCTTGCGAGGCGTTTCGATGCAGGCATCTTTCCTTGAGCCACATAAGATCTGGCTCCACGCACAAGGTTTGTCGTAACTGCTCCATTACCTCCCCCATCATCGTCTTCGCCATTCCCTCCCCCATTACCTCAATCGCCTTCCCCTGTGTCCATACATACGACTCTCCGGCATTTTCTTTGGATTCTTGTTTGTCTGATTTTACAGACTGATTGGCCTTTTTTGACTTGGAATCTATAGACGGAGACTCACGTGAGGAGGAAAAAGGCAGCTGGATAGCGTAGTCAGATACGTCGTAGGGCTGATCGTAGATCGATTCTCTCCACTCTTGCCAGACCGAGTCTGAGGCACTCAGATCAAACCGTTCGTCATCACTCCACAGGGCTGAGTTGTTCGGGTACAAACTCTTGTTCATGGTGGCTCAAAAGCCAGGGGTGGTTGGAAAAGAGGGGGCCTCGAAAGAAAGGAGGGTTGGAAAGGAATTGGATGGGGGTTTTGAATGAAAGAGTGGTTGGAAAGGGGTTGAAGAGGGGAATTGAAAAGAGGGGAGTTGGAGGGAAAGGAAAAGGAGTTTAGGTTGTGATAAGAGAGAAGAAAAAAACTGAAAAGTTTAGAAAAATAGAAAAAAAGAAAGAAGGTAGGAAAAGCTTATAAAAATAGAACAAAAAAAGAAGGAAGGGAAATGTATGAGTTTAGAAAAGTTGGAAAGATTGAAATGGATTAAAGGAGATTTGAGGAGTTTGGAAGGTAAAAAAAAAAGATTCTGAACAAAATTTTAAAAAAATTTCAAAAATTCGAAGAAATTGGAAGAAAATTTAAAAAGAATTGAAAAGAATTGAGAAAGAACAAAAAATGCTTTGATAAAATCGGAGTTCAAAGATCGGAAGTGAGTAGCTTTGAGTCAAGATAAGAGAACTTTTGAAAGGCTGTGGAAAAATGAATTGATTTTTGGAGAGTTGAAATGAATTTTTTTCTGGGAATTTTTTTTGAATGAGTTTTTTTTGTGTTTTCTTTTTCTAAGTGTTTGTAGGTGCGTTTTTGTGCTTGTTTTTAATGTGTGTGCTCGTTTATGTGCGTGTGTTTGTATGTGTGGATTAGTTTGGAGTGTGTGGGTGTGTTCAGAATGAGTGTGTAGATGAGATGGAATGTCTAGTGTTGAGAAGTTAAACGCGTGGAGAATGTTCCAGTACTGTTACAGAATTGAGTAAGTTCCAAAAGAAGATTCGATTCGGAATGGGAACAACGTCACGTTTGTAAATAAAAGAACAAATAACTAAAGTTGAAAATATTTTTAACTTTGTGTGTGTGTGTGTGTGTGTGTGTGTGTGTGTGTGTGTGTGTGTGTGTGTGTGTGTGTGTGTGTGTGTGTGTGTGTGTTTGTGTGTGTACGTGCGTGAAGGTTGAGGTTAATGCTCCTACGCGCTTGTGAGCGTCTACGTATACCACTCACCTAGCCACTACTGCATCTGTGAGTTATATATACACACATCCCGATCATCCTTCCTTCCTTCCTTCCTTAGTTTCGATCTGTGTATTTTTCATCACTAACTTCTTTCTATCGTTCTAATTAATAGATAGCGCAACACCGCATATTAATACATAATATTTAAAAAATAACAAAAAATCAAAAAAAAAATTAATAAAAAATAATATAAATAATAATATAAACTCGCCCTTCAACCTACGGTAGACCTTACTCAATACCTTGTTTTGAAAAACAATTTTTCTACGGTCTTTTGATTGCTTTTTCTATTGAATCTCCTTCAAACAAGTTAGTTATCTGTTGCCTTTTACAGCTTTTTACATTTAGTTGAAAACTTTGAACAAAGATTAAAAAAAAAATTTTGAACTGTTTTGTGCAATTCGGTTTGAAATATTTCTTTGAATCTGAATAATTAATTTTGTATAAATTCAATTTCTATTGCGAATCTCATTCTTTTTTTCAATATTTCAATTATTTAAAGATTTTTTTACAAATTCTGATTCATTTTACGTTGCTAGTCAAATGAAATGACCTGAATTAACAAGCAATCACTCACAAGCAATAGCAATTGATTTTAAATTTACAAAATTTTAAAAAATGAAAAAAATTAACACAGAGAGTTGAACGCTATAAAACAATTCATCACCTCGGCATTCACCTGCGAGATACCATGGTGTAACTCCAGTGATACTGCGTACTGAGAATAAATAAGAAATTAAAAAAAACTAAGTAAAAAAAATTATTTAAAAAAAATTATTTATTCTTTTAGTATTTCTCTTCAATTGTAAATATTATTTTATGTGTATCAACATTTACCGTTATTACTGTTTAGCTTCAGTTATTCATATTAAAAATTACACTTCAATAAAATTACCCTTTCAGAGTTCTACGTACAACAACACCCCTACTAACCCAAACCTCCTGCCTTCGAATCCCAGCGATGTCTCAAGGAAGCGAAGAAAGTACCGTGGTGAAGAGAACCCTCAGGAGGCATGATCAAGCGCATGTTTTTTTGAATGAAAATTAAATTCAAAAAAATTAAATCTAAAATGAAATATATAATTAAAAGAAATTAAATAATTATATTGAAGATATCAAATAAAAATTTTTGACTTCAAACTCATTATAAAATTTGAAATCTCAACTAAGTTTGGATAAATTTTTCATTAAAAAATCTTTTTTTTAACATTTTTTTCATCATTTCAATTAGGCTTAATCATATTCAAGCGCCTCTGAGACAACTTTGTTTGCCGACTGTTCGCTATACTGAATTTCAAATCCATTCATTCATTCAAGATTCGAGTGAATTAACTTTTTTGTTATTGTTGTAAAAAAAATTTCTTATTATAAGAAGTAATTGGAAGATAAGAATTATATGAAAAAGTTTTTTATTGATTTTTTTGATTATATCATTAAATTAATAAATTAATTAATGCTAATCTGATCACTAACTTGTATGAATAATTTATGAAATTACAAAAAAAAAATTATTTAAAAAAAAAAAAAAAAAAAAAATTTTTATCACTTTGCTACTGTTTTTCGCTTTTTATTACAGCTTGATCAGAGCATGAAAATGAGTTTTATGCAAAATAATGAGAAAAAATTTCAATTTTTTTAATTTTTTTTTACTCTTATCAGCTGGGCCGAGAGTTTTTAGTCCACTTTCACGCCAGTTTTTTACTTGCACGCTGTTTTCTTTGCATAGCAAATCTGGACTTAACCAAGAATCGAACCCCGAATCTAACTCACTAGCCACTGCCAAAGCTGACAATTAAATTGCTTTGATCAAATTCGTATCTATTTTGATTTATTCCAGTGGATTTCATCATTATTTAATTTAATTGATTTTTCTTGAATTATATTGTAATGAAAGGAACTTTTCTCAACCCCCTCCATACAACTCCCTCCCTACAACCTCCCTCCATACAACTTCCTTCATACAACCTCCTCCATACAACCCCCTCCATACAACTCCCTCCATACAACCTCCCTCCCTACAACCTCCTCCATACAACCTCCTCCATACAACCTCCTCCATACAACTCCCTCCATACAACCTCCTCCATACAACTCCCTCCATACAACTCTCTCCCTACAACCTCCTCCATACAACCTCCTCCATGCAACCTCCTCCATACAACTTCCTCCATACAACCTCCCACATACAATCTCCTCCATACAACCTCCTCCATCCAACCTCCCCCATACAACCTCCTCCATACAACCTCCCCCATACAACCTCCTCCACACAACCTCCTCCATACAACCTCCTCCATACAACCTCCCCCATACAAGCTCCCACATACAACCTCCTCCATACAACCTCCTCCACACA
>OX387259.1:1929818-1937318 GCA_947562095.1 Branchellion lobata
ACAATAAAATACAATGAAATCCAATACAATATAGAACACAACAATACAATACAATGCACTACAATAAAATACAAAACAATGCAATGCATTATAATACAATACAGTGCAATACAAAACATTAAAAAAAGCTAAAATACAATACTTTACTTTACAATACAATACAAAACAATACAATACATTACAAAACAAAACATACATTACAAAACAATACTATAAATTGCAAACAATACCTTAAAATACAGTACAATACATTAAAATACAGTACAATACATTAAAATACAGTACAATACATTAAAATACAGTACAATACATTATAATACAGTACAATACATTAAAATACAGTACAATACATTAAAATACAGTACAATACATCGAAATACAGTACAATACCTTAAAATACAGTACAATACAATACAACTATGAGTTTTATTACAGTAGCATGAAGCACGTAGATTTTCAAAGTTATTTATTCATTAAATTTTTCACAATGAACCAGATTGAGTTTCAAGAAAAAAACTTGAAATAACGAAAAAATAATAAATTAAATAAAAAATAAAAAAAGGAAAAAAACGAGATATTCAGTAAAGTAAAAAAAAGAAAAAATATATATAATTTTCGAATGACAGCTTGATTTATGAGTTGATTGATAGGTTAATTGATGGATGGATGGATGGATGGATGGATGGATGGATGTGTGAAGGAATTGATGGATGGATGGATGGATGGATGGATGGATGGATGGATGGATGAATAGCTGGGTGGAAGAATGGATGAATGGATGGATGGATGGATGGATGGATGAATGAATAGCTGGGTGGAAGAATGGATGAATGGATGGATGGATTTTATTAAGCTTATTAATTTTTTTTCAATATTTTTCTATGATATTTTTATAAATATTTTTATCATTTAAAACGTCTTATTTATGTTTTTTTTTTTATTTATATAACTTAAAATTACTATCAGAGGGCACTAACTTGCTGGAGTTCCAAGGCCATTATGTATCCGATAACACCCTGTATACTCTCATAACAATTCTTCATAATTTATTTTGACATTATTTTTTTTATTGAAAATTATTCGATAATAATAATTATTATTAATTATTATTTCAATTTAATTCATATTTCAAAACTTAATTTAAGGTAATTTAAAAGGTTTTGGCGGAATTTTTATTTTTTACACTTATATCATTTGTGAAGTATACCTACATAGAGCTGTTGGTATTCGTTGTGAACCTTCGGTGAAAAAAATGAATTCAAAATAAGAAAAAACAGTAAAAAAAACAAAATAGATTTAAAAATTTAAATAAATGAAATAATGAGAATAAGTAATAATAAAAAAATGAAAATGAAAATAAAAATAATAAAATTGAAAAATTGAAAATTAAATTGAAACTATAATCAAATTAAACAAGCAAAGTTTGAACAAACAAAATAAAAAACATTTGAAATATAATTCAATTGGAATCACTACGTTTTCCAAAGAATCAGATTTTAAAAAAAGAAGAAAAAAAGAAAAAAAAAGAATAAATAATTCAAAAAAAATTAATTAAAAAAAAATAATTTAAAAAATTATTTTAAAAAATTATTAATTTAAAAAAATTATTAATTTAAAAAAATTATTTATTTGAAAGAATAATTAATTACAAAATTATTAATTAAAAAAAAATGCTATGAAAAAAACAATCGGAAAGTCTAAAAGCAAAGCCAGAGCGAGGGCCTTAAAGATTTGTTATGTTAATGAGGAGGTGGAAGCGATGCTGCAGCGATGATTTGCTTTTTCATAACTTTCATGGGTTTTTTTGTTTATTTAAGTTTTTTTATTTTTGTTGTTGTTGTTTTTTAATACTTTCGTTTTGTTTTTATTTTTGTTTTTTTTTTTATTTTCAATTTTGTTTTCATTTTTGTTTTTTTTTTCATTTTTAGTTTTTTTTCTCATTTTTGTTTTTGTTTTTTTTAATTTGTTATTTTAATTTCATGCTGTTTTCACTCGCTATATTTATTTTTAATTCGTCAATTTTGAATTTTTTGTTTTTTTATTCTACTTTTTCTGTTTCTCTTTTATTCATATCACGGATATTTTGTTTTATTTGATTTTTTTCTTATCATTTTGTTCACTAAAAATATATTTCAAATATTCTTCCTTATTAAAAATTCATTTTTATCTTTAAAACACGTTTTGAAACCCTTTTTTTCAGAATTCTGTTGGTTGCTTCCATTTTAATTAATTTTTTTTTATTCAAAATGATTAAAAAAATATTTAAAAACTATCTGTTCAATTTTTAACGGGAAAAACTTTTTTTCATTTTTTATAGCAAAATGAATAATCGTTTTCAGATAATTTTGCACTGTTTCATTCATCACTCCTTCCATCCCTTCATCCTTCTATCTAGTTTTCACCACCAATTAACCTATTCTTTTATCTGTGCATCACTTATTCATTCCTTCATCTACCCATCTACTTACTCATACACCCATCCATCCATCCATCCATCTAGTCATCTATCCATCCATCCATTCATTCATCCATCCATCCATGCATTCATACATCTATGCATCCATGCATCCATGCATCCACCCATTCCTCCATCCATGCATCCACCCATTCTTCAATCTTTCAATTTCTCAATGCATTTATTCATGTATTCATCTATGCATCCATGCATCCATACATCTATGCATCCATGCATCCATACATCTATGCATCCATGCATCCATGCATCTATGCATCCATGCATCCATGCATTCTTCCATCCTTCAGAACTCTTCCAGTAGAACGAAGGAGCAAGAGTTGGTGAGAGTGAAGAAGGAGTATGAGCTGATGCTGCAAGAAACCGAAGGTTCCACTAAAAACCACACTGTTTTTGTAGCGCTTAAGTCGAAATATTCAAGTACAAAAGAAAAAATATACAAATACAGGAAAAAATTGAAAAATACATAAATGAACAATTAATATGTTTTGAGACATGAAAAAATTAAAATAAATATCAATGAAAAAAAACAAAATAACGAAGAAAAAAACAAAAAAGAATTTTAAAATGTGAAAGATAAGGTTACAAATTAATCCTTGAGAACAAAATAAAGTTACGGAAGATAATTTGAATAAGAAATTTAAAAAAAATTGTCATAAAAATAGTTATAAAACGTTTTTATTTGCGAAAAAAAAATAAGATGATGATGATGATGATGATGATGATGATGATGATGATGATGATGATGATGATGATGATGATGATGATGATGATGATGATGATGATGATGATGATGATGATGATGATGATGATGATGATGATGATGATGATGATGATGATGATGATGATGATGATGATGATGATGATGATGATGATGATGATGATGATGATGATGATGATGGTGATGATGATGATGATGATGATGATGATGATGATGATGATGATGATGATGATGATGATGATGATGATGATGATGGTGATGATGATGATGATGATGATGATGATGATGATGATGATGATGATGATGATGATGATGATGATGATGATGATGCAGGCAACGAGGTGTTGATGAAGAAGAAGTTTTCAGAAGTGATGGACGATTTGAGTTGTCAACTGGATAATCTGCAGAAGCAGAAAAACAGGTGGTGGTGGCGGTGATCGTGCTAGTGGCGGTGGTGGCGGTGGTCGTGGTTTTGATATTGGTGTTGGTTTTCTAATAAACTTCTCAAACCTTCAAATTTTCACCGTTCAACACTTTTTTTAAACCATATACCCAACCTTTGTCCTTTTATACTCCAGACCCACACGTCCATTTACACATCCACCCACACATCCATTCACACATCCACCCACACATCCATTTACACATCCACCCACACATCCATTTACACATCCACCCACACATCCATTTACACATCCACCCACGCATCCACCCACAAATCCACTCACACATCCACCCACACATCCACTCACGCATCCACCCACACATCCACTCACGCATCCACCCACACATCCACTCACGCATCCACCCACACATCCATCTACACATCCTACATCATGTCACCCAAATTCCCACCCATCGCTCAGGTTGGAAGGGGACAAGCGTAAGATGGTGATGGAGTTGAGTGAGGGATGTTCTCAACTGGACTCTGCCAATGCTTTCAAGGTAAAACAGAAAGCTTAAAATTGGTGACAAAAGTGTTTAAAACTGGTGAACTGAAAGCTTTGAAGATTTCTTAGGAGTCGAACAGTGCTGAAGGAAAAATATTTCAAACTCGTAAAGGCATCTTGAATTATGTGCATGAGGTTGATGAAAACTTTAGCACCACTAACAAACCTCTTTCCACCACACAACCACACCACCACACCACCACACAACCACACCACCACACAACCACACAACCACACCACCACACCACCACACCACCACACCACCACACCACCACACCACCACACCACCACACCACCACACCACCACACGACCACACCACCACACGACCACACCACCACACAACCACACCACCACACAACCACACAACCACACAACCACACCACCACACCACCACACCACCACACCACCACACAACCACACCACCACACCACCACACAACCACACCACCACACCACCACACCACCACACAACCACACCACCACACCACCACACGACCACACCACCACACCACCACACAACCACACCACCACACCACCACACAACCACACAACCACACCACCACACCACCACACGACCACACAACCACACCACCACACCACCACACAACCACACCATCACACCACCACACAACCACACAACCACACCACCACACCACCACACCACCACACCACCACACCACCACACCACCACACCACCACACAACCACACAACCACACCACCACACGACCACACAACCACACCACCACACCACCACACCACCACACCACCACACAACCACACAACCACACCACCACACAACCACACAACCACACAACCACACCACCACACAACCACACAACCACACCACCACACCACCACACCACCACACCACCACACCACCACACAACCACACCACCACACAACCACACAACCACACCACCACACCACCACACCACCACACCACCACACCACCACACCACCACACCACCACACCACCACACCATCACACCACCACACAACCACACAACCACACCACCACACCACCACACCACCACACCACCACACCACCACACCACCACACCACCACACAACCACACAACCACACAACCACACAACCACACCACCACACGACCACACAACCACACCACCACACCACCACACCACCACACCACCACACAACCACACAACCACACCACCACACAACCACACAACCACACAACCACACCACCACACAACCACACAACCACACCACCACACCACCACACCACCACACCACCACACCACCACACAACCACACCACCACACAACCACACAACCACACCACCACACCACCACACCACCACACCACCACACCACCACACCACCACACCACCACACCACCACACCACCACACAACCACACCACCACACAACCACACAACAAGTTTCCAACCAAACCAACAGCGGCAGCTTGAAAGCAAGGTGGACAGCCTAGAGAACGAGGTGAAGCGACTGCGGCAAGAAAGCGACGACAAGTCGCGACAGCTACACGAGCTTCATGACGTCAAGGCGAAGGTGGCTCATGATTTGACGGAAGTGACGGGTCGTCTGAAGAGCCTTGAAAGCTCTTCCGAAGGAGCCACCAGAGAAAAGTCGAAGCTGCTTCAGGAGATTGAAGTGCTTAAGATGTCTGTGGAGGAGGCCGAAGCGGTGGGTGGGTTGAGTTTTTTTGGAAGTTTTTGGGTCTTTTTTCTGAATTTTTTTCAAGGTTTCGAGTTTTTTTGTGAGTTTGAGTTTTTTGGTTGGATTTTTGGGTTATTTCAAGAGGTTGGATTGTTTGAGAGTTTTTCGTTTTTTGGGTAAAAGAGGAGTAACTGTAAAGTTTATTTTAGAGAGAAGAGTTTTTGATATTTTTAAAAGAATTTTGTGAGAAATAGGTGATTGTGATGATAACATTTCAAGCACAAGTTTCAAGTCACAATATTGAGAGTAAGACCATCTCAAACCTCACCTCAACATTCCCTCCTCTTTCCACAATTCATTTCACAGTCTTCCATCAACAGGTCAAACCTCATCTGCTTTCCACCATCGGCAACCTTCAAAATGATCTTCAACTGCTGAAGAATGACCTTGAAGACGAAGGTCAAGGTAAAGAACTGCTCCAAGGTCAAGTGGCGAAACTGCAGTCTGAGTTGACAAGCCAAAAAACACTGACGGAGAAAGAAATTATGCTTCTGACGCAAGAATCGGAAAGTCAACGGTGAGGAGGAAGAAAAAGAGGAGGAGGAGGAGAAAGAGGAAGAGGAAGAGGAGGATAAAAAGGAGGAAAAAGAGGAAGAGAAAGAGGAAGAGGAAGAGGAGGAGAAAGAGGAGGAGGAAGAGGAAGAGGAAAAAGAGGAGGAAGAAGAGGAGGATGAGAAGGAAAAAGGGAAAGAGGAAGAGGAGAGAAGAAAAAGGAAAAAGAAGAGAAAGGGAAGGAAGAGAAAGAGAAAGAAGAAAAAAAGGAAGAGAAGGATGAGGAGGGGGAGAAAGAAGAAGAGGAAGAGAAAAGGAAAGAGAAGGAAAAAAAAGATGGAAAGGAGGATAAAAAGGGAGATGAGAAAGAAAAAAAAATATTATGAAAATAAGAAAAAAAAGGAAGAAAAAAAAAAAAAGGATAATAGAAAACACATTTGCCATGTTTTATTCCTTTTTCATGCTGTTAATTGCTTTGTTCTCATTTTTCAACTTTTTTTTTTAATCATCAAATTCATCATATTTTAACCCATCCTTTTTTTTTTTTTTTTGGACTTTTTTCTTTTCATTCATCTCACTTTTGCTATTGCTTTCATGCTGCTTCCATCATTCTGTTAATCGTGATTTCATTTTTTTGTATTTTTTCTTCTTTTTTATAATTTTTCTGATACTTTTCAACTTTCAAATTTTTTTTCATCATTTTCTTTCTTTGTTTTCATCCTTTTTCTTCATCCTCTTCTTCCTCTTCTTCTTTTATTCAACCTCTCATCTTTCTCACCAGCAAGAAAACCCTGACTCAGTTGTCAGACGCTGACAACCAATTGAACCAGCAAGTTAAGAAAAATTTAAAACTGGAAAAAGATGTCACTAGGTGGGTGTGTGTGTGTGTGTGTGTGTGTGTGTGTGTGTGTGTGTGTGTGTGTGTGTGTGTGTGTGTGTGTGTTTGTGTGTGTGTGTGTGTGTGTGCGTGTGTGTGTGTGTGTGTGTGTGTGTGTGTGTGTGTGTGTGTGTGTGTGTGTGTGTGTGTGTGTGTGTGTGTGTGTGTGTGTGTGTGTGTGTGTGTGTGTGTGTGTGTGTGTGTGTGTGTGTGTGTGTGTGTGTGTGTGTGTGTGTGTGTGTGTGTGTGTGTGTGTGTGTGTGTGTGTGTGTGTGTGTGTGTGTGT
>OX387259.1:1942318-1952318 GCA_947562095.1 Branchellion lobata
AAATTTAAAAATTTTTGATGTTTATTTTGTTTTTTTCCATACTTTTTGAATCTGTTGAAGTGGCAAAATGCAAAAAGATGATTAGACTAAAAGTAGTCTTTTTAACAAAACATTCACAGAATGAAACAGCCGCATATGTTTGCAATAGTAAGAAACTCAATGAGAAAAGAGAACATTTATTTCTCAAATAAATGCATTAATAAAATGATTTATTTAAAGAATACCTTGTTAAGCTGATTGATCAATTAAATAAGTTATTTGTTAATTATATTTTTATTATAACAATAAATTAAATTATTCCTTTATTTATTCAATTTTTTCAGTAACCAATTATTAATTAATTTATTTATTAATTAATTTATTTATTTATTTATTTATTTATTTATTTATTTTTTTATTTTATTATTTTTTTTTTATTATTATTTTTTTTTTTTTTAATTTATTATTTTTTTTTTCTTTCTTTCTTTCTTTCTTTCTTTCTTTATTAATTAATTAATTTATTTATTTATTTATTTGAATAAATTAATTTGATCATTTAAATCTACAATATGAGCCAAGGTTCTGAGCAGGTTAGCAAGCTGCAGTCGACCTCAGAGCTTTCTTATCTACTCTTCTTACCTACCCACAACCAAAAATACCTTTTTTTGTTGTGTATGAGGTCGTTTGTCTGTTGGTTTGTTCGTTTCTTGCTTGTGAGGTTTTATTTGTTCATGTGGGTTTTCGTATATGCTAAATTATTTTTTTGAATTTTTTTTCAAATTAAAAATTGGCATTTTTATGTTATTTTAATTCGTCTTTAGCTGCTATTTTTATTTCATTTTCATGAGTTATTTTCATTTTATTTTATTTATTCTATGTTTTTTGTTTAAGATGTTTTTATGTTCGAAATTATTTCACATTTGAAAACCAAAAATGCAAACTATGTATTCTTCAAACTGTTTTGATTGGATGTATTCTCTACTTCACAATCGCTCGCTGTTTGCAAAATCTGATTAGTCTTTCAGCGCCTAGAAGCTTTATCTCAGCTATTTTTTTCCATGATTATCTCAAAAAACAACAACAAAATACACTTTTTTTTTGTTTTTTTTCTACCAAAACCAAATCAGAATTTTTTTTAAATGAAAATAACTGAACGAACAAAAAAAGATAGACTACAGCAAAACCTTTCCAGCTTTCACCAACACAACGTAACCTTACATGTTTTGGTAATTGTTAGATTTATGAGAACAAAGATGGCCTATAAACACAATTCATCATGTTCTGTAACAGTATTTTTCATTATTTTTTAAAATATTTTTCATTAAAACTTTTGCGAATTTTTTTTTGCAAAAAAAAAATTTTTTTTTTAATTGCATACCTCATTTGAATATTTCTATTTTTTTACAATGACCAATTCTTGCAATTCCCTTCACAACAACCATTCTTAAACTTGTACAAACTTTATCCCTTCAACTCCCAAGCTTACAACCATCAACCAAAATACCACCAACCACACCAACATTCCACAACAACATGACAATACAACAACACAACAATACAACTCCACCAACATTCCACAACAACACAACAATACAACAACACAACAATAAAACACAACAATACAACAGCACAACAACACAACAACTCCCTCAACACCCAAACAACCACACCAACATCCAAACCATCACCAAATCACTCACACAACAATCAAAAAACCACCAAAAAAACTAGACTAACACCCAAAAAATCTTTAAAATATTACACCAACACTCAAACAATACCAAAACAACTACAGTAACACTCAAAAAATCATTAAAAAAACCATAAAAACTTTTAAACAACCTGAAAAACTCCTTGGAACAACCACAGCATCACCCATAATAACCATACTGAAACCAGAAAAACCCCTTTAACAATCCTATCACCACCAAAATGCCCATACCTTCATTCCCCTATCGATAGGAGTCAGAGAGTGTGGTTGGGGGGCTGGAAGGGATGTTGGAGGAGGTGAGAGGACAAGTGGTTGTGCACGAACGCAAGAAGACACTTCTTGAATCTCAACTGGAACATGTGCAACACAAACTGGATCTGGTGAGTGAGTGGGTGGGTAGATGAGTAGAATGGGTGGGTGGGTGGAATGGGGTGGGTGAGTGGAATGGAGTGGGTGGGTGGGTGGAATGGGATGGTTGGGTAAACTGGGGTGGGGGAGTGGGTGAATAGAGTGGGTGGGGTGGGTTGGATAGAGTGGGTAAGTGGAGTGAGTGGGTGGGGTGGGTGAGTGGTTGGGATAAGAAAGTTGGATGGGTGAAGATGCGGAATAAGCCAAGTGGGAAAAAGAAATTGGGGAAAAATGGGCGATTTGAAAAAAATAATTTTTGAGTAGGAATAAAAGGGTTGAATTGGTAGACTACAGGTAGTGAAGTTTGTTGGATTGGTAGACAACAGGTAGTGAAGTTTGTTGGATTGGTAGACAACAGGTAGTGAAGTTTGTTGGATTGGTAGACAACTGGTAGTGAAATTTGTTGGATTGGTAGACAACTGGTAGTGAAGTTTGTTGGATTGGTAGACAACAGGTAGTGAAGTTTGTTGGATTGGTAGACAACAGGTAGTGAAGTTTGTTGGATTGGTAGACAACAGGTAGTGAAGTTTGTTGGATTGGTAGACAACAGGTAGTGAAGTTTGTTGGATTGGTAGACAATAAGTAGAAAAGATGGTTGGATTGGTAGAAAATAAGAAGAAGGTGGTTAAGTGGGTAGAGTAGAAAGATGAGTAAAAAACGGGTGGGTGATATACAAGGTTGGTGAAAAAAAGTGGGTGGAAGGAAGAGAGGCCGATGAAATGGGGCAAAGGTGGTTGTGGAACAAAGGAGCTTTGTAAGAAGGAAAATAGGAATTAGAGCTGAAATAAGGGATGTGCAATGAAAGCAAATATATTTTAAAAGTTGAAAAATGAATTGAATGGCAGAGAATTACAAAGAATTTGAGACAAACTTTTGAAAAAGATGGACTGCGTTTTTAAGAATTTTTCACCAACGCCATACCAAGGTTTTGATAAGATCAGAGTAGAAAAAAATAAAAAATAAAAATAAAAATTTCTAAAGAATTTTGTTGGTAAAAAAAAAATTATGAAAAGTGAGATAAATTTTTTTTTTTGAAATAGCAATGGTGAATGAGGGTGAAGGGATGATGGAAGCGGAGAGAAGCATAAAGCATGGAGGTGGAATCTTTCACCTAATCTCATTTTTTAGGATACCGTCTAACAATACTTACGTTAAATCTGCACTTTCCTATTTTCTTCCTTATTACAAAACTCTCTTCTTCCCAACCTTGTCTCTGTAATTTCTTTTTTTTGTTTTTTTAAATTAGATTAGAAAGATCAAAGTGTGTTTTCGAAGCTCTGGCGAAATGACGTCACTCCAATGAAACCGTCATTGTGTTGCCACTTGCGTAGACAGATAGGTTTTGGCGTAGACTATCTGAGAAACAAGTAAAGTTTTTATTAGTCTGGAGCCGACGAATTATGGGGTAGAATTATTTTTGATCGCGGAATGGATTTTTATTTTCTGTTTATGTGGTTCAGTTCGCAAAATATGTTTACTAGCAGTATTTTTTGACTTCAAAATAACTTTTCGAACTAACTCCCAGGTTAACCTTTTGTGTGTGATTTTTAGTAAAATATATTTTTATTATTTTTTCTTTTTTTCAAAACTAAAATAAAAATTTGTTTGTTTTATGTTAATTTTTAATTTCAATGTTTTTTTTTCTTTATTCTTTCTCAATTTCTTACTTTTTTAGTTTCTTAATATGAAGAAAGTTTATCTGTCTCATCAATACAATATAATACAATACAATACAATACAATACAATACAATACAATACAATACAATACAATACAATACAATACAATACAATAAATGACAAAACAATACAATACAATAAATGACAAAACAATACAATACAATACGATACAATATAATAAAATAAAATACAATACAAAAAAATAAAATACAATACACTACAATACAATACGATACAATACATTAAAATACAATAAAAAACGCTAAAATACGATACAATACAAAACAAAACAATAAAATACAACTACGAATATTATTATAGTGGCTTTAGCCCCGTAGAGTTTTGAGGCAATAATTCTACTACGTTCTCAACTTATCGCCAATCTTCCCCCAATCCAATCCAAATTCATCCAATCCCTTTCGAAAAAACTCATCCCAGTTCTTATGAACTCATCCATTTCCCGATCCTTCTAGTTTTTTTCATTCCTTCTTCCCCCCCCCCCCCCCAGTCGGAACATTCTAGACGAACCCTGGATTTGTCTCAGCAGGAAACACAACAACAGGTGGAGCACCTGAGCACTCAGCTAGCTTCCTGCCAGGCTGAACTTAAACGATCAGAAGCGGAACTTCTCTCTTTGAAATTCCTTACTGATGAGTTCGCTAACACCAAGAGGTTGGTCGGAAAGAGGTTTGATGGTGGATTTTGATGTGCTAAGAGCTTTGACTGGGGTAGAATGGTGGTTTGGGTGGAATGATGGTTTGGGTGGAATGTTGGTTTGGGTGGGATGGTGGTTTGGGTGGGATGGTGATTTGGGTGGGATGGTGGTTTGGGTGGGATGGTGATTTGGGTGGGATGGTGGTTTGGGTGGGATGGTGGTTTGGGTGGGATGGAGGTTTTAGATATGAGGGTTTTGCTGAGAGTGGTGAAGTTTGGATTGATAATTAACAAATACCAGCTTTCAAACAACTGCCACCACAGCGAGCTGGAAGATTTAATAGAAAAACAAAAACATGAGCTTGAAAGACTCAACGAAGCCTTAACCTATGAGATGGAGAAGGTGAGTGGAGAACAGAGGTTGGTGCAAGAGCTGGAAAGGAAAGTTCGAGAAGGAAAATTGGTGCTGGAAGAGGTGGAAGGGAGGATGCTGAAAGAGGAGAGAAAAACCAACGCCAAAATTGCTGCCAGAGTGAGTGGGAGGGAAAGGATGGAAAGAAAAAGGAAAAAGGATAATAAAGAAGAGAAAGAAAAAGATGAGGAAGAAAAAGAGGAGGAAGAAGAGGAGGAAGAAAAGGAGGAAGAGGAGGAGGAGGAGGAGGAGGAGGAGGAGGAGGAGGAGGAGGAGGGGGAGGAGGGGGAGGAGGGGGAGGAGGGGGAGGAGGAGGAGGAGGAAGAAGAGAAGGAGAAAAAGGAGGAAGAAGAAGAAGAAGAGAAAGAGAAAAAGGAAGAGAAGGAAGAGGAAAAAAGAAGAAGGAAGAAGAGAAAGACGAAGTAAAGAAAAAAAGGAAGAAAAAAAAGAATAAAAATATATACAATGATTATCATCGCTACTTTAAAACCTACAAAAAGCAATAAAAATAAGTTGCTAATCACTCCGCCCAAGCCAATCAACTGCAACCATACAACTAAACAATAACCCCCCCGCCCCCCCCCCCCACAGTGTCAAGGTATCGAGGCTGAGTTGGAAGGGGAACAGAGGAAGGTGAAGGAGTTATCAAGTGAGGTCAGAAGACTGAATAAGCAGGTTCAGGAGGCAATTTTCGAAAGAGAGGCAGAGATGCAAGAGAGGGAAGAAAGAGACAGGGCTCTGGAAAGTTCCAACCTCATCATCTCCAAACTGAAAAAGAATCTGATGGAGGCGGTTTGTGGCTGGGTGCATGGATGTATGGATAGATGCATGCATGCATGGAAGCAGGTATGCATGGAGGCATTCATGGAAGCATTCATGGAAGCATGCATGGAGACTTGCATGGAGACTTGCATGTATGAATGAATGGGTGTTAAGGCAACTAGATGAATGGAAGTGAATATGGAAGATACAAGGTAAGTGAATGAGTTATTGTGTCTGTGGGTGAATAGACGGCTTGTTGTGTTCAGTGATTGAATTAATTATTCAAAGCATGGGTGAACAAATGATTAAAATGCTAACTTGATGCATGGATGATGATTAAATAAATGAATTAATTAAAATTATATATAATAATCATTGTAAAAAATATGATATCTTAATTATAGAACGTCAAAGTAAGCGGCTAAGGCGAGGTTCAAATATTCAGATGAACAAACCCTCCCTCTCAGGAAGAGGTGATCGGACTGGTGAACGGGAAGTACAAGCGACTGCAACAGCAATTCAACGACACCACAGCAGAGCAGCTAGAAGCTGCCAGCAACCACAGCAGCCACATCAGCATCAGAAGCTCCAACCACACGTCCACTCCCAAAAGTCAACGACTTTCTATCTCCAGGTCGTTGAGGCTTGGAGAGTGAAGGGGTGGTGGCGGTGAGAATGATGACAAAGATGATACAACTTCAAATAGATAAGATTAAAAATAGATTTCATACACAACTAACTAGAGCGACTTTTGAATCGAAGCTAGAACTTTGTGACTTTTCATATTGTTCAGTACATCTCGAAACTACCTTCTTCACTTCTACCACGATTTCTCTCGCCCATCACATCTATCAACACTCATTCATTCTATTTAACGAATTATTTCTTTATTTTATTTACATCATTAATTAGTTTTTATTATTTTTTTATTTCTTTAATTAATCTATTTAATTTATTTTAATTAGATATTCATTCAATTTATTTATTTATTATTTTTCAATCCCTTATTTTTTTTAATGTGTTTTTTTACAACAATCTCACAAATGTTCGAATACCACTCCCTTCACCTCGAATGGTTTTCAATTTAGAATGTTCACATATCTCGGCATACCACATGAATGTATACACACCTTCTGATCCATCACTTAATTAGTGTTAATTAGCTCGTAATAAGGTTTTCATTGGATAATTGGATAATCACTGATTTAACTAATAGATTAATAGATAATTTGCCTTCCACTTCTTTTGGTATGTTTTGTCTCTACTATATCTCATCATATAGTTCTTTGTGAAACTATCCATTAAATTATATTAGCTAAGTCATGAAACTATTAAAATAAAATATTTAAATTATTCATTAAACTAACACCACAATTAGCTATTTCGAAAAATAGTTTCTTAGAATTGATTCTAGTATAAAAAAATTATTTTAGTTAGTTATATTGTAAAATAATCTCCTCTAAGCACGATCAAACCTGTTGTTTGACTCGAGTAGCCTTAGTGGTGTCCATGAAGTGGCAAGCTTGTGCCTCAAGTTCCATTAAGTTGTGTGTGTGTGTGTGTGTGTGTGTGTGTGTGTGTGTGTGTGTGTGTGTGTGTGTGTGTGTGTGTGTATGTGTGTGTGTGTGTTTGTGTGTGTGTGTGTGTGTGTGTGTGTGTGTGTGTGTGTGTGTGTGTGTGTGTGTGTGTGTGTGTGTGTGTGTGTGTGTGTGTGTGTGTGTGTGTGTGTTTGTGTGTGTGTGTGTGTGTGTGTGTGTGTGTGTGTGTGTGTGTGTTTGTGTGTGTGTGTGTGTGTGTGTGTGTGTGTGTGTGTGTGTGTGTGTGTGTGTGTGTGTGTGTGTGTGTGTGTGTGTGTGTGTGTGTGTGTGTGTGTGTGTGTGTGTGTGTGTGTGTGTGGGTGTGTGTACGTGGGGTGTGTGTAAGTTTACAGCTGGAATAGATTTTTAACTTGAGTTTTTAAAAAGTTGAAAAAATTTCATGATTTGCCTTCTTAGTCTTCAGCGCTTTCGTGACTAAGAATTTTTTTAGTGTTTTTTTCTAATCATCATTATTTCATGATATTAACTTAAGTTTATTTTTCAATAATTATTGAAAAACTACGTTTAAAGATTTTTTTTCTTTTTTTTCGGATTTTTCCTAATTTTTATTTTGTATAAAACCTTTGAAGTGTGTGTTTGAATTCATTTTTGTTGATTCTGAAATTAAAAAAAATTATTTATTCATTTTCCAATTTTTATGACGTCATTATTTCATTTGGTTTCACAACTTGACAAACCTTCAAAATCTTTTAATCTCGTTTTAAGGTTTTTATTTATTTAAGGTTTTAAATAATAAATAAATAAATTAATTAATTTATAATAATAATTTATGCAGTAATAACTTATTAATTAAGTATTTTTTCATCAGGTTTTTGACAAATTAACACGGTCGTTTAACTTTTCAATTTAATTTTCATGCAGTCAGGGTAAATCAAAAAGTCAATAAACAACAGGCAATGCAATACGTCAAAATACCTTTCAGTACAAAGCAATACAACACAATACCTCCTAACACTCATATCCCAATAACATTTTGGCCTTGAAATCCATCGGGATTGACTTCACGACACAAAATATTCGCGTTTGTATTGTATTTCATACAAGCCAGATTTTTTTAAAAATACAATGCTATTTCATAAAATTAATTAAAAAAACTAAATAATAAAAAAATGATTTGAAAGCTTAATATTATTAAATTAATTAAAAGACCAGTTAATATAAAATTTGATTTGAAATCTAAATATTATGAAATTAATTTAAAAGACTAAATAATATGAAATCTATTTAAAAACAAAATAATTTAAATAATTTAATTAAAAAAAAACAATAATTATACCAGCCTGCCTCCCAATTGAGCAAAAGTGCAGTAAGGTACAATGCAATACAATAAAAACCCATTTGACTTTTCACATCTCAAAACTTTCGAAAAACTAAATTTTGCTTTGAAACTTTCGAAAATTCTTGAGTTTTGTGTTTTGTCGATTGATAGAACTTTGTTGAATTATTTTCTCCAATAAATCTTTTTGTTTCTTCAGTCAGTGAGTTTTTTTTTTCATGGAAAAAAATTAGACCCTGTTTGATCTCCCACTTCTAGGCTGTGATCTGATCTTTTTCTCGTTTTCCTATTTTAATCAGCTTCTTTTTTTTAGATTTTTTTTGCTTATTTTTCTTGGTCAACGCTACTTTATTCCATTAATTTTTCACCATCAAAACTAATAATTTTTTTTTTTCAATTTTATTTTTCCAATCTCATCTCATCTACTCCTTTTATCAAATCTGCTCAAAAAGCTCGAACATCGATGCGCAATGTGCATGTCATTAGGTTATAACGAAGTAATGACATGCAATTATTTCGTAACTGGGTCATGACACAGAATCATCTTGTAACTGGGTCATGACACGGAATCATCTCGTAACTAGGTCGTGACGTGTAATTAGGACAAAACACTCAATGCGGTCATGACATGCAACCGCGTGGTGAGGTGTCATTGATTGAAGGGTGTGGAGAGCGAAAATTTAGCAGTTTGTGATTAACTTAAAAATCGATTCATCTTGTTGGTTTAATCGTTACTCAAATAATTTTGAATTGAGAATTAAAATAATTTGGGAAAAACTGATCGAAGGGATGTGATGGGTGCCTGCTTAAACGTGGAAAAACCTCTGAAACTTTCAAAAATTTTGCAGTCTGGCGAATGAAAAAAAAAAAAATGAAATGTACCTTTTAAGAAATTTTATAATGCTTAATCTGAGCAATAAGAATTTTGCTTGAAGAGTCAAAAGTTTGAAAAAAATTATTGCATGTTTTTACTTTTTTTTCACAGAAAAAGAGTTTTTTAGTTTGAAACCACCAAGTTTTTTTTTATAGAAAAATGTTTTTTGATGGACTCCAAAAAAAGTAAACACGCTCACACACAAACACACACACACACACACACACACACACACACACACACACACACACACACACACACACACACACACACACACACACACACACACACACACACACACACACACACACACACACACACACACACACACACACACACACACACACACACACACACACACACACACACACACACACACACACACACACACACACACACACACACACACACACACACACACGCACACACACACACACACACACACACACAAATCACATCAACATAAATTCCGACTTTGGCTGTGCGGCGTCATAAGTTTTGACAATTTTCGGTTTCATGTTCGTATTTATATAACCATTCACAATCTTCAGCCCAATATTCTATTTAAAAAATCATTTATTTTATGTATTTATTTATTTTAATTATTATAAAAATTCGAAATCTTTTTATTTAATTTTGCTTAAATGA
>OX387259.1:1962318-1977318 GCA_947562095.1 Branchellion lobata
ATCGACTTGCAGCTTCTCAATGAAGCGCTATATGAGTGAGGAGGAGGAGGATGAGGAGGAGGATGAGGAGGAGGATGAGGAGGAGGATGAGGAGGAGGATGAGGAGGAGGATGAGGAGGAGGATGAGGAGGAGGATGAGGAGGAGGATGAGGAGGAGGAAGATGAAGAAGAGAAGTAAAAAAAAGAAAAGGAAGAGGAGAAGGAAAAGGAGAAGGAGGAGGAGAAGAAAAAGGAAGAAAAGAAGAAGGAGGAGAAGAAGAAAAAGGAGGAAGAGGAAGAGGAGGAGAAGATGGAGGAAGGAGAGGAAGAAGAAGAATAGAAGGAGAAGGGGGAGAAGGAGAGGGAGAAAAATAAAAAGGAAAAATAAGAAAAAGTAGGAGAATAAGGAGGAGGAAAAAGAGAAAGAAGAGGAGGGAGAGGGAAAAAAATAAATAAATAGTACGAAACTTTTTTAGGTAAATGAAAAGCCGAATGTTAAAAAAATAAGGGGAAGAAGGAGAGTAATTGGGTGGAAAATGGGGAAAAAATTGGGGTAGAAAAGCAACATGAGGGTGGAAAATGGGGAAAAAATGAGAAGATAAAGATTGAAAAAAAAAAATAGAAAGAGAAAAATAGAAAAAAATAGAGGGGAGTAAAAAGAAGAAAGAAAAAAGAAAGAAGAAAGAAAAAAGAAAGAAGAAAGAAAAAAGAAAGAAGAAAGAAAAAAGAAAAAAGAAAGATTAAAGTAGAGAACAAAAGAGTTTGCATCTCGAGGGAACAATTTTGAAGGCTTCGTCTGCAACTAATAAATTATTGAGCGCTTAATTATAATTATAATTAATCATAATTAAAACCACCAGTGATTTGAAATTATATTAACTAAAAAAAAAATGTTTTTCAAAATTCATGCTTTCAACTTGAAACCACTGATTTCAACCACCCCTTCCTTCTGACCTTTGTTTTGTCAACACCAAAACAATGCTTTGTGGGAATCTATGTATATATTTTTTTTTTTTTGTATTTTAATACACTGAAAACAGTACATCACACTACAGTTATGTATTACAACACTATACATAAAAAATACAATACAAGACAATACATTGAAATACAATATAATACATTACAATACAATACAATACATTAAAATACATAAAAATAAATTACAGAAAAATAAACTACGACACAAGTACGAATATTAGTATAGTGGCATTCACCCCGTAGAGCTTCGAGGCCCCATTGCATTACATTACAATAAAATACAAAAAAAACTTGAGAAAATAAAAAACAAGCCAATAAAAAACAATAAAACGTAAACAGTCAGTAATAGGCTTATCACTCCCTGTTAGTAATAGTTATACATGATACGTCTTTCCAGGGACATATCATAGATACTTTGAAGCAATACACTACAATACCAAGCAAAATACATCATTATATAATCGGAAATAGTACTTTGAGTATTGTACTGTAACATTTTTTACAGTATTTGATTCTCCCACTAAATTTTGTCTCTTTTTTGCGTGGTTTTATATTTATATATATTTGATATATTTTTGTTTCTCATTTATATTCATATTTTTATATGTACTATTATTAGTTTTTTTTTAAATATTTTCTGTATTTTCATATTTGTGTTTATTTTTTATATATCTCATTTTTTAAATATTTTTTCTTTTTATTTTTAAATATTTTTTTGTTTTTTAAATAATTTTTTATTTTTAAAAACAATTTTTTATTTTTTTATTCACTACTATAACTTTTGCACTCCCCTCCATTTCATATTGTACAGTTTTTAGTGGTTATTGATGTTGGGTTACATATTTTCTTCATATTTTTATTATATTTTCAATATATAAACAATTTCTTGTTTTTTTTTAATTATATTCAGTTATATTATTATTATATTTATTGCTTCTTTTTTTTTTAAATTATCTTCAGTTATTTTTTTATTATATTATTATTTATATTATTTTTTTATTATATTATTATTTATATTATTTTTTTATTATATTATTATTTATATTATTTTTTTATTATATTATTATTTATATTATTTTTTATTATTAGTATTACTTTGTTTATTATTGATATAATTTTTTTTTTTCTTTTTAAAGCATAATTTTATTTTGTTATTGAGAATAATACAAACGATTTTTATCCAAAATATTTTTTAAATGTTATTTTTATTTTTTTAATAATTCATTCAGTTGAGTTTTTTTTTTCACGATACATAAAAATATCTTCAGTCGCAAGTTATTGTTGGAAAAATAGTTTCAAATACAAAACCAAACAATATGGAACAAAACCAAACAATAAAAAAACAATACAATACAATACAATACAATAAAGTAAAATACAAAAAAATGAGAAACAAAAAATACAATGCAACACAATACAATACAATACAATACAACACAATACAATACAAACACGAATATTATTATAGTGGCATTAACCCCGTAGAGTTTCAAGGCCATATAAAATATTAAAAATATTAAACGAGAAATCTCCTTCCAGAATTTATATTTCAACTGAATAAATTTCTTATTGAAATCCTTTTGAGGAAGTATTCCATGGTTTGTGTTTATTTACCTTTATTATATAAATATTTTTATCATTTTACAAATTTTAAGACAAATATTTTTTGAATTTTCGTCAATTCAGGGTAGTATTCAAGTTAGATTATAAATTTTAAATAATTAATTTGAAATAAAAATAATAAATTCAAAAAAGATGCAAATTTGATTTCCAAAGTACAATTTCCATTTGTTTTAAAATAAATTGTCACTGCAATTTTACCATGAATTCTCTATCAATTCACCATAAATTCACCATAATGTCAGCATAAATTCACCCTAATGTCAGCATAAATTCACCATAATATCAGCATAAATTCACCATAAATTCACCATGAATTTTCAATAATGTCAGCATAAATTCACCATGATTTCAGCATAAATTCAATATAATTTAATTTTGCGTAAAAGCCTTTTTATGTGCGAAATATTTGGAGCCTTGGAAATCCTTATATCAATATTTAAACGATAAATGTGCTTTGTGGAAGAGATAAAAGGTGCATGGTGTAGAACAAAAGGACACGCACACACACGCACACACGCACACACGCACACAGACACGCAGACAAACACACACACACACACACACACACACACACACACACACACACACACACACACACACACACACACACACACACACACACACACACACACACAGACACACACACTCTCACACACACTCTCTCTCTCACACACACACACACACACACACACACACACACACACACACACACAAACACACACACACACACACACACACAAACACACACACACACACACACACACACAAAAACACACACACACACACACACACCCTGGAACATGTCATATAGATGTTTATAGGGGATATATACTATTGCTTATTTTATTCAGAAGGTCATAAGTTTGAAGATGGAAGAAGAACGAACAAAAAAATGAGTAAAAAGATGGAAAGAAAAAGGAGGAAAAGGGAGGAAGAGAGAAAAAAAAAAGAAAAAAAAAGAAAAATTAAAAGAAGAGAAAGAAAGAGAAGAGAAGAAGGAAAAAAAAGACGGAAGGATGAAATAAAGTTGAGGAAGGGCGCGAAAGAACTGGAAAAAACTAAAATAAATGAAGAAAATAAGATAGAAAAAAAGAAAAAAAACGAAGAAGCAGGAAAAAGAAAAAAAATTAAAAAAGAAGAAGAAGATAAAAGAGAGGAAGAAGAAGAAGAAGAAGAAGAAGAAGAAAAAGAAGAAGAAGAAGAAGAAGAAGAAGAAGAAGAAGAAGAAGAAGAAGAAGAAGAAGAAGAAGAAAAATAAGAAAAAGAAGAAGAGGAAGAAGAAGCTTCTCTCAGGGGTACAATAAGCAATTCATGCATCGTCCTATTCATTAATAATATTTTGCTTTCTTTGCTGCTTCAAGGTAGTAGTAGTAGTAGTAGTAGTAGTAGTAGTAGTAGTAGTAGTAGTAGTAGTAGTAGTAGTAGTAGTAGTAGTAGTAGTAGTAGTAGTAGTAGTAGTAGTAGTAGTAGTAGTAGTAGTAGTAGTAGTAGTAGTAGTAGTAGTAGTAGTAGTAGTAGTAGTAGTAGTAGTAGTAGTAGTAGTAGTAGTAGTAGTAGTAGTAGTAGTAGTAGTAGTAGTAGTAGTAGTAGTAGTAGTAGTAGTAGTAGTAGTAGTAGTAGTAGTAGTAGTAGTAGTAGTAGTAGTAGTAGTAGTAGTAGTAGTAGTAGTAGTAGTAGTAGTAGTAGTAGTAGTAGTAGTAGTAGTAGTAGTAGTAGTAGTAGTAGTAGTAGTAGTAGTAGTAGTAGTAGTAGTAGTAGTAGTAGTAGTAGTAGTAGTAGTAGTAGTAGTAGTAGTAGTAGTAGTAGTAGTAGTAGTAGTAGTAGTAGTAGTAGTAGTAGTAGTAGTAGTAGTAGTAGTAGTAGTAGTAGTAGTAGTAGTAGTAGTAGTAGTAGTAGTAGTAGTAGTAGTAGTAGTAGTAGTAGTAGTAGTAGTAGTAGTAGTAGTAGTAGTAGTAGTAGTAGTAGTAGTAGTAGTAGTAGTAGTAGTAGTAGTAGTAGTAGTAGTAGTAGTAGTAGTAGTAGTAGTAGTAGTAGTAGTAGTAGTAGTAGTAGTAGTAGTAGTGGTAGTAGTAGTAGTAATAGTGGTTGTAGTAGCAAATCAATAAATCACACAGAAGAAACGTGAGTAATGGAGTGTCGTGTATTTAAACATAAGACGAACACATTCATGCGAAAAATTAAAAAAAATATTCACATTGAGAATGAGGAAGAGGGAAAAGATGAAGAGAAAATGAGGCGAAAAGGAGGAAAGAAAAGAGGAAGAAGAAGAAGAGGGTATATTGCAAAGTTGAGAGAATGAAGGAAGAATGAAGAGAAGAAGGAGAAAAAGAATGAAGAGAAGGAGGAGGAAGAAGAGAAGAAGAAAGAAAGAAGAGAAGGAGAAGAAGTAAAGGAGTAGAAGGAGGAAAAGAAAAAGAAGGGGGAAAAGATGAAAGGAAGTATGAAGACAACGATAAATATAAAAATGACGAAGGAAAGAAGAAGAAGAAGAAGAAAAAGAAGAAGAAAGAAGAAGAAGAAGAAGAAGAAAAAGAAGAAGAAGAAGAAGAAGAAGAAGAAGAAGAAGAAGAAGAAGAAGAAGAAGAAGAAGAAGAAGAAGAAGAAGAAGAAGAAGAAGAAGAAGAAGAAGAAGAAGAAGAAGAAGAAGAAGAAGAACAAGAAGAAGAAGAAGAAGAAGAAGAAGAAGAAGAAGAAGAAGAAGAAGAAGAAGAGAAGAAGAAGAAGAAGAAGAAGAAGAAGAAGAAGAAGAAGAAGAAGAAGAAGAAGAAGAAGAAGAAGAAGAAGAAGAAGAAGAAGAAGGGAAGGAAGAAGAAGAGACGAAGAAGAAGAAGAAGAAGAAGAAGAAGAAGAAGAAGAAGAAGAAGAAGAAGAAGAAGAAGGAGAAGAAGAAGAAGATGATGATGATGAAGAGGAGGAAGATTAATAAAAAGAAGATGAAGAGATAATCATAGACAATAATGACGTCATAATAAATATACAAATAAACCTTATCGTCAGCGCACTTTTAACGCCATGCAAGTATCAAAAGGCGTGTGTGTACTTAATTTTTTAAAATATTTTTTCTTTGTTTTCTCTTTTTTCTTTTTTTTCTTTCTTTGGTTTTTCTATTTTGTTTTTTTATACTTTTTTTCAATATCTTTTAAAAGTTTTTTTCTATGAAACTTTTAAATTCATTTTTCTGCTCTATATAAGTTTTTTTTATGAAGATTCATATTTTTATTTTTACACATTTTTTTATCCTAATTTCAAGTTTTTTTTCTTTGAGTTTGTTTTTTTTAATATAGCTTTATTGGTTTTCAATTATTTATATGTTATCCAAAAGTTGCAAAAATCATTCATAACAAAATTGATCGATCGAAGCAAGGCGCTAAAGAAAAAAAACATCTCAATTTAGAAACAAAATTTTTTAAATAATATTTTGGGTTTTGAAATTTTTTTTTTAAATTAAAATATAATTATTCTTTTTTATTAAAAATTTAATTTTTTTTGAAAAAAAATAAAGGTTTTTTGTGGAAAAAAATTAAAATAATGAAAGAATAAGGTTTTTTTACTTAAGTCATTTGTTTAGATTTATTTGTAACATTGTTTTCATTAGATTTAAATTGATTTATTCAAAAAAAATTATTAAAAAAAAAAAACTCTAAAAAGCCGCCACAAAAACTGGTGAAAACTGGACAATCAATAATGAATAACCTCTATCACCTTCATTACGCGGGTGTCGATTGTGTGCGTGTGTCTGTGTGATCGTGTGTGTGTTTGTGTGTGTGTGTGTGTGTGTGTGTGTGTGTGTGTGTGTGTGTGTGTGTGTGTGTGTGTGTGTGTGTGTGTGTGTGTGTGTGTGTGTGTGTTTGTGTGTGTGTGTGTGTGTGTGTGTGTTTGTGTGTGTGTGTGTGTGTGTGTGTGTGTGTGTGTGTGTGTGTGTGTGTGTGTGTGTGTGTGTGTGTGTGTGTGTGTGTGTGTGTGTGTGTGTGTGTGTGTTTGTGTGTGTGTGTGTGTGTGTGTGTTTGTGTGTGTGTGTGTGTGTGTGTGTGTGTGTGTGTGTGTGTGTGTGTGTGTGTGTTTCTGCGTGTGCGTGTGTGTATGGAAAAAGGTTTGTTCAACTTACCAACTACGTGATATTCTTTCTTAAGTATCAAGCCATTTCATCCACACCAACTGACCACAGATTTTCGTCCATCAGCCAACACCATCCAGCTACCTTCCAAATACCACCAACCCTCTTCAAGCAACATTTAAACTCAGCCAATCAAACATTTTTCAACTTGTTAAAACCCAAAACCAAAATGAAAATCTTTCAATCAAACCGTCAATCTTCCAACCACAAACCCTCAACCCTTGTTCTCAACTAACTGACCAGTAAAGAACCCATACACCTATAACCACCCACCCACCTATAACCATCCACCCACCTATAACCACCCACCCACCTATAACCATCCACCCACCTATAACCACCCACCCACCTATAACCATCCACCCACCTATAACCACCCAACCACCTATAACCACCCACCCACCTATAACCATCCACCCACCTATATTCAACCACCCACCTATAATCACCCACCCACCACCATTCAACCTCACTACCACTTCACCTCGAAACCACACCACTACGAAGATGTGACACTTTTCAAGCATCTCCAATCCACCCAGAAACGCAAAATATTCATTCCGAAATAGAAAAATAGCAATGAAATAAAAAGAATTTTTTTTGAAGAATTGGAGAGAAAAAGAATAAGTAGAAAAATAAAGAAAAAATAAAAAAGAAAAAAGGAAAAAAAGAAAAAAAAAGAGAAAAGAAAAAATGAAAAAAAATAAAAAGGAAAAAAAAGGATGATTCATTATTCGTTTAATTTTTTTCGCCATTTTGAAATTAACGACAGTCTTCGCGGCGTATTTTAAAGCCGACGAATAAAAAGTCGACTTTATCTAGCGCGCAGTTAACATTGTTATTAGCGCCGAAATAACCTAATGGCGTTTTCAGACTTAAATCAAAATTTTTCGCATTTGTGAATTTTCGAGTCACGCACGGTGTGACGTCACGCACGTTGTGGGAATACACGTACGCTGAACGTCACGCATTTATTTAGCTTACTTACATGTGTGTGGTTTCGAAGGCTTTTGTAGGAAAAACCACTACACATATAAAAATTAACACACACACACACACACACACACACACACACACACACACACACACACACACACACACACACACACACACACACACACACACACACACACACACACACACACACACACACACACACACACACACACACACACACACACACACACACACACACACACACACACACACACACACACACACACACACACACACACACACACACACACACACACACACACACACACACACACACACACACACACACACACACACACACACACACACACACACACACACACACACACACACACACAAACAAGCAAGCAAGCCGTCGTTGACTGGGTCGAGCATATTTTAATCATCTTATTCATCACCACCTTCATTTGCATACCTTCGCCAGCCCTAATAAATCCCATCAACTTTGCAATATCATAATTTATATCTCACCCCCACCTCCTCTAGCGTGTGCCACACATCCCTACACACATCCCTACACACATCACTACACACATCCACACACACACACATCCACACACACATCCACACACACAACCACACACACATCTACACACACATTCACACACCCATTCATACACACATCCTTACACACATCCCTACGCACATTCATACACCCAAGAGTACAAGCCAACGGCCTTTTATACCCAAATTTACATAAACATTCACACATATTCACAAATATAAGCAAATACACACAAAGATACACATACACAAACATGAAAATACACCTAAACACATTCACGTGGGCGCAAACATACAAAAAGATACACAAAGAAAATAATAAAGAGAAATACACACACATATTTCTGTATCGTCTTCTATACTTCCAAACCCAAGCTCAGAAATACATACCCACCAAACATCAAAACAAAAACAAAAATGAAACCACAAGAAAAATTAGTATATCACTTTGAGGTGCTTTGAAACAATAAAAAAACAAAAACGAGAAAAAAATCTATAAGAACTAAAAAAAAACAAAAGAAAAAACGAAAAAAAAAAAGAAAAAAGAAAAAAGAAACAGCTAGAAAATTACAGTTGCGATAGCATAAAAACTTAGAAATAGGATTTGAATTCAAAAATTGAAGCAAAAAATTGAATTATTGCAACTTTTTCGAAGAAAAAAAAAAAGATTTGAAAAAACTGAAATATAAAAGTTGAGTTAAAAACAGCACTTCATCAAGTGAACCCAAAAATTATTATTTAAATCGCGAAAAAAACTTTAAGAAAAAAAAAACATATCCAATACATAAAAATGAAAATAAAAAATAAAAAAAATCATTTGGTCAATAATACTATTTTTCGTTTATATTTTTTTCAATCATAGATTTTTTTCAATTTTACTTTATTTTTTATTTTTTTATTGATAGTTTTTTTTACATCGCATTTGAGTATTATTTTAGTTTTAGTTTTTATCATTTTTAATAAATCAAACAAAACTAGTAACAAAAAAACTTTCAAAAATGTGAAATTTTTGTTTGTATTTGTGTGGTTTTGGCTTGTTTTCATTTTTTCCATGTATAATCACGTGTTCTGACTTGTGTTTATTAGTAATGATGTGTGTTGAATATGTATCATTCAATATGTGTCAATGTATGTGTGAATAGCTGATGAATAATGCGAGAAGTTTTTCTGTGTTTGCTTGGATTCATGTGTGGATGAATGTTTGGAAGTATGTTTAGATGTATGTGAAAATATATGTGTTTATGTATGTGTGGATGTATTTGTGGATGTATGTGAAGATGTATTTGTGAATATATGTGAGGATGTATGTGTGGATGTATGTGTGGTTCATGTGTGTGTTTTTGTGTAAATGTATGTATGGATAGATGTGTGTCCTTCAGGTCAGTAAGATTAAAAGATATTTCAAGTACGACAGAAGTTTCAAAAGATGTCACAACGACCACGACTACTACTACTACTACTACTACTACTACTACTACTACTACTACTACTACTACTACTACTACTACTACTACTACTACTACTACTACTACTACTACTACTACTACTACTACTACTACTACTACTACTACTACTACTATTACTACTACTACTACTACTACTACTACTACTACTACTACTACTACTACTACTACTACTACTACTACTACTATCACTACTACTACTACTACTACTAATACTACTACTACTACTACTACTACTACTACTACTACTACTACTACTACTACTACTACTACTACTACTACTACTACTACTACTACTACTACTACTACTACTATTACTACTACTACTACTACTACTACTACTACTACTACTACTACTACTACTACTACTACTACTACTACTACTACTACTACTACTACTACTACTACTACTACTACTACTACTACTACTACTACTACTACTACTACTACTACTACCCCTACGTCACCTACTACGCCATCTTCTCTACCAATGCCACTAGTACAACAACATCAAAATACTCGCAAAAGTAATAAAGATAAAAAGACGCGGTCGATAAAAGTTGAAGTAATTGATAACTTCTGAAAATAAGTGTGACTTGTCTCTTGCAACAACCAAGACAACTTTTTGAGTGACATTCGGTGTTGCAACACCATGTAACAAACTTCGCAATCAATGACCAACTATCGCTGTTGCTGTGTTTTGCTGGGTCTTTTGGTCGCATTGCGTTGCTGCGTTGTTAGTAAAGTTATTATAAATTAATTCGTTTATTTATTTATAAATTCTTAATTATTCAAGTAATTAACTATTGAAAACTTACTCACCAATCCAAATTAATGAGCCTCCAGATTTAATTCCATCTTTAAAAAATTCGTGTGAAAATTTTTTTTTTAACTATTAAAAAAAAAGAACCTGAAAAAAGAGTTTAAAAATGTAAAATTAAACTAGACATTAAAAATTGAAAAAATTTGAAAAAAAATTATTAAGTTAGAATAAAAATTAAGAGTAAAAAAAAACTTTAATAAGAAAAAAATTTTTTTTCGAAAGGTTTTTCCATTTAAGATTAAATTCATTCTAATTAATTATTTAATTATTTTTTCGATTATTGCTTGAAAGAGCTTTCTTGAAAAAAAACAGAGTTCAAAAAAAACGAAAAACGAAAAAAAAGATTTCAAAAAACAAAACAAGTATTGAGCTGAAATTACAAAATTAGGTAAAATTAATTTTGAAATTTAGTCAGAAAAATGAATTAATATCCGAAATGAAAAAACTGCATAAAAAACTTTTGAAGTTAAAAAAACATAATTATTTTTTCAACAAAATATAAAAAAAATATATAAATATTTTTTAATTGAAAAAAATCTTCATTTTATCATTTTAGAAACAAAAAAAATATCACCTTTATTATCATCAAAATAAAAAAAACTGGATATTCTTATATTTATTAAAATTATTTTTTTTATTTTTATTTTTATTATTAATGTAGAAACAAACGAAAGAGAATTGTTATTATTATTATTAATATAGAAATTCAATTTTAAACGCGAGCAGCTTCGTAAAATTGAAATTGGCTGCGGTCTGAGGGTGTGCAGTTATTAAAGACGAAAATGATTGTCTGAACAGGAGGGGGTAGTGGTGGTGGTGGGGGTTGTAGTGGTAGTGTGGTGGTGGTGGTGGTGGTGGTGGTGGTGGTGGTGGGGGTGGTGGTGGTGGTGGTGGTGGTGATGTTGATAATGGTGGTGGGGGTGATAATGGTGGTGGCGGTGATGGTGGTGACGCTGGTAGTGGTAGTGGTGGTGGCGGTGGTGACGCTGGTAGTGGTAGTGGTGGTGGCCCAGAGGTTGGGGAGGAGAAGTGTTGTGGTGGTTGTAAGGGGTAGTTGTAGTAAGTGGTTGTAAGGAAGAGAAAAGGTGAAGAAGTGGTTGGAGGACATGGAAAGGAGTGGGTAGAAGGTGAAATTTTGGAATAGAGAAGTGTTTGAAGGATGAGGTTGTTGGATCGAGAAAGTTTAAGGTTTTTGACACACTCACTTACACATACATACACACACACACACACACACACACACACACACACACACACACACACACACACACACACACACACACACACACACACACACACACACACACACACACACACACACACACACACACACACACACACACACACAAACGCGCGCGCACACACACACACACACACACACACACACACACACACACAAACACACAATTTCTAATTTTCCACTAATGACTTTTGCGTGGATCAATGGTGAATAGACAAACTTATACCCAACCAGTTCATTTTGTATCACTTTGTTTTGTATTGCTTTTCATTGTATCACAACATTTTGTTTTTTGTTTCACAAAAGATGGTCTTGTATTATATTGTATTTATTTTTTTATTTTTATTTTCATCTCGAATTTATTGTCTCTTTTCCGAATGTTTTGTATTTTTATATCAGATTTCTGTTTTTTCATAGCACACTTCAATTGTTTTGTTTTGACTCATTTGCGTTTTTGTGTTATCTTCTCAGCTTGTATATTCTTTTTGTATCACCTTGTATCGCCTTTTATCACCTTGTATCGCCTTTTATCACCTTGTATCGCCTTTTATCACCTTGTATCGCTTTGTATAATATTGTCTCTCATTGTATAATTCTCCATCACATTGTATCTTTTCACATCCCATTGTATTGCATTTTTGGTATTTCAATTCATTGTAATTCATTTGAGAGTAATTTTTTCTATTCTACTCAAGTTGGAACTCACACCTACCCACTGATTCGAAGAGTTTGAGGCTGTTTCAAGGTTTGGAAGGGGTTTTGTGTGGTGTGGGTCGAATCTTCGATAGAGTAAGACAAATGTGTGTTTAATCAAATATTCGAGATTCAAAATTAAAAAAAAAAAATCAATACAAAATTAAATAAACTGTTTCAAGAAAAACACACCGACGCATGTCACTCTTTTAATAGTTTTGTTTTGTTTTTTTGTTTTTTTCTTCGAAAAAACGACTAAATTATCGGATAAAAAAACAAAAAGACGATGTAAAAGTGGAAAAACTAAAATGGGAAGAGTTGATAAAAAAACAAAAAACAATGAAATAAAAACAGTTAATAAAAAATCAAAACTTTTGAAAAGGAAAAAAAACGAAATAAAATTATGGAAAATGAAAAAATAAAATAGAAAGAAAGTGACAAGAGTGAATTTGGAGTGGCACAGTGTGTGAGGTGAAATCGGCTGGAAGAGAGGAATGGAGGGAGGTTATAGCGAGAGAAGAAGGCGGCAAAATTATTTAGAGTATTGAAATCATTTTGAATGAATAATTGAAAATTAGAAAAATGAAATTCCTCATGAATGGAGTTTTGTGCGTGGAAGAGCAAAACTGGAAATCGAAATGGAAATATCGGGAATGAAAGATCGAAAAAAATGAAAATGAAAATCTGGATAAGTGAAAATGATGAATGATAAACCTTGCTTCAAATCAGATAATCAAAATCAGCAAGATGAAGAAAAAAAGAGAAAAATTATTTTTTATTGGAAATAAATTTGGCATTTTGCGAGAAAAAAACGCGGAAAAATTATAAAAATGGAAAAAGAATGGATGGGTTGATTGAATGAGAGAATAAACTGAGAACCAAATCATATGGATGGAGAGAGGAGAAGTCGGTGGGAAAAATAAAATATGCAAAAAGGGATGGAAAAGAAAATTAAGTTACAAAAAAAACAAAATGAGAGCAGAAAAACAAAAAACAAAACTAGAGCAGAAAAACAAAAAACAAAACGAGAAGAGAAAAAAAAGTAGATAAAAAAACACAAACATGGCAAAACACTGAAATTAATGTGAAAAAAACAAAACAAAAAAGCAAATAAATCAAAACCCAACAAAACAAAACCAAAAAAATACGTTCATGATTCAAAAGCAACAGGACAAAGGAAAAAATAACAAGGGAAAAATTACGGAAAATATGAAGTTAAAGAAAAAAAAACAAAAAAAATATACAGTAAAACAAAAAAAAAAACAAAAAAAAATACAGTGAAACAAAAAAAAACAAGAAAAGATATATAGTAAAACAAAAAAAAACAAAAAAAGATATACAGTAAAACAAAAAAAACAAAATAGAAATGAAAACCGAAAAAAAATGAAAGACGAGTAATAAAAAATTGAAGTAAAGTTCAAATATTACAAAGCAGCACAAAGTCCTGAAATATAAGTACAAAGAGTTCAAAGAAGCACACAGAAAAGTACAAACAGAAGTACAAAGAAGTATCCAGAGAGGAGGATAGAGTAATATATAGAAAAAGACAGAAAAAAACAGTGGTGAATATAGAGATACATAGAAGTACTGAGAAATATATAGAAAAAGATAGAGTTACAGAGAATTACATAGAAAAAAACAAAGTTATGGAGAGGTATATCTAAGAGGACACAGAGGTAGGCAGCAGGACAAGCAAAGAAACAAAGAGGCGGTCAAGCGGAGGGACATTGGTGCGGAGAGTTGACTTGCCGCTCATTTTTCATTAACACTTTCATACTTTAGGAAGGCGTGCACTTATGATTCTTTGTGTGTGTGTGTGTGTGTGTGTGTGTGTGTGTGTGTGTGTGTGTGTGTGTGTGTGTGTGTGTGTGTGTGTGTGTGTGTGTGTGTGTGTGTGTGTGTGTGTGTGTGTGTGTGTGTGTGTGTGTGTGTGTGTGTGTGTGTGTGTGTGTGTATGTGTATTGATAAGTTTGAGTAAGTGTGTGTGAGTATTTATCTATTTATGTTATTAAGTGTTTTTAGAGTAAGTATGTGTGTACGTATGCGTGTAAGTATGTGTGTAGGTATGCGTGTAAGTATGTGTGTATGTATGCGTGTAAGTATGTGTGTGTATGCGTGGCCAACATGTAACAACGAGTCAGACACTCAAAACAACAGTGGAATTCACAAAGGAACTTCTCACGCCTCCACACAACAGCCACCAAGCATGAAATCACGTGTAAATTAAGCGCTAAATAAAGTGAACTAGACGCTACATAATGTGTTTGAAATATTAATGTGTTGTGCAAGGTGTTTATGTGTTTTTTTGTGTGTTTTGTTTTGTGTTTGGTTGTGTGGTTTTTGAATTTTGTAATAGCGTTTTGTTGGAAGGTTGTTGTAAATTTAACTGTTGCTTGATTAAAAATTTACAGAATTAAAAGTTAACTTAAGTAAGGAATGTCTTAAAGAATTATCTCCGAATTAACAAAACTTCATAAACAACAAATAAACAAATAAATAAACAAATAAATAAACAAATATAAAAACAAATTAATGAGAAAATAAATAGAAGGAAAAATTAAAAATTTAAAATAATGTGAAAAAA
>OX387259.1:1984818-1992318 GCA_947562095.1 Branchellion lobata
TTCCCATCCATCTTTTCATCCATCTTCCCATCCATCCATTTATCCCATCTTCCCATCCATCCTTTTATCCCATCTTTCTATCCATCCATCCTTCCATTTTTCTTCCATCCCTCTTGCCGTCCTTCCTCCATGGTTGACCACAATTATTAGCTGCCACTTTAGGTTTCTTCAACACTCACTTAAAGTTTTTTTCTTTTTTCTTCCATTTCTTCTCTCATTCATTCATCCATCCACAATTTTTTTCTATTTGTCTGTTCATTCATCCTTTCATCCATCCATCATCCTTTTTTTCATACCTTCATGTATCTTATTTTTCAGCCAGCCATTAAACAATCCATCCATCCATCCTACCATTCATCCATCTCTCCATATATCCACCTATCTATCCATCTCGTCATCTATCAATACATACATCCATCTATCCATCCATCTATCCATCCATCTATCCATCCATCTATCCATCCATCTATCCATCCATCTATCCATCCATCTATCCATCCATCTATCCATCCATCTATCCATCCATCTATCCATCCATCTATCCATCCATCTATCCATCCATCTATCCATCCATCTATCCATCCATCTATCCATCCATCTATCCATCCATCTATCCATCCATCTATCCATCCATCTATCCATCCATCTATCCATCCATCTATCCATCCATCTATCCATCCATCTATCCATCCATCTATCCATCCATCTATCCATCCATCTATCCATCCATCTATCCATCCATCTATCCATCCATCTATCCATCCATCTATCCATCCATCTATCCATCCATCTATCCATCCATCTATCCATCCATCTATCCATCCATCTATCCATCCATCTATCCATTCATCTATCCATCCATCTATCTATCTATCCATTCATCCATCCATCTATCTATCTATCCGTTCATCAACCCGTCCACTCACTCATCCATCTATCCATTCATCCGTCCATTCATTTATCTATACATCCATCTATTCATCTATCCATCTTTCATCCATCCATTCATTCAACTATCCACACTTTGTAAAAAGTATATTTTCTTTGTTATTTTGAAAAGAGAACACAAAGAATTTTTGCAAAATGACGTCACTGCAGTGTTCAGAAAAATTAAATTTGAACGCTACAAGCAAAAAAAAAACAAAAAAAACAAACAACCCACAAAAAATTAAATTTTCTGAAAAAAAAACAAAATTTATCTCAATCTCAAAAAAAAAAAATTACTCACAAAAATAATCACCCAAAACACCCTACCCAAAAAACTCAATCTATAAAAATGAGAACCCAAAAAAAAAACCAGAAAAAAAATCCAGAAAAAAAATCCAGAAAAAAAAATCCAGAAAAAAAATCCAGAAAAAAAATCCAGAAAAAAAATCCAGAAAAAAAATCCAGAAAAAAAATCCAGAAAAAAAATCCAGAAAAAAAATCCAGAAAAAAAATCCAGAAAAAAAATCCAGAAAAAAAATCCAGAAAGAAAATCCAGAAAAAAACTTATTTAAAAAAATTCCGAAGCTTGTTTTAAAAAAAACAAACCTACCCAATATCTCTGAGAAGGACCTTTACCATTGAAAAAATTATTTAAAAAAAAACAAATGCTAAAAAACCAAAAAACAAAACCACAAAAAACCAAAAGGTTTTCATCCTATAACAATTTCGCTTCAAAAAATCTTACCCAAAAAAATTTACCTTAAAACTCTTTTACCCAAAAAAAAAACACTTTTACCAAAAAAAATTAAAAAAAAAACAATTTTTACAAAAAAAAATTTAAAAAAAAACAATTTTTACAAAAAAAAATAAAAAAAATAAAAAATTTCACCAAGAAAATGTTCACCAAGTCCTTGGAAGGCGACTTGAGGAGCAACAGGACGGTGATGAGGGAATAATGATGGTGGGTAGGTGGCGTTTTGATGGGGTGCATGATGGATAGTGTGCTGGCGTGGGAGAGATGGACTGAAAAACGCTTGAAAGAAGGCTAGATTAGCAACTGCTGTGGTTCTATCTTTGTTGTTGTTGTTTTGTTTTTTTGCTGTTGTTGTTTTGTTGTTTTTGTTGTTTTTGTTGTTTTTATTGTTTTGTTTTGTTTTGTTGTTTTTGTTGTTTTGTTGTTTTTGTTGTTGGTGGTGTTGTTTTGTTTGTTGATGATGTTGTTGTTTGTGGTGGTGTTGTTGTTGTTAGTGTTGTTTTGTCTTTTAGTGTTGTTGTTGTTGGTGATGTTTTCATTGGTGATGTTGTTGTTGGTTCTGGTGATGTTGTTATTGGTGGTAGTGTTTTTGTTGGTTTTGTGTTGTTGATGCTGTTGTTGGTGTTATTGCTGTTGATGTTTATTGTTTTTTTTTACAGTTTTTGGGGTTGTATTTTGTTGGTTTTTTCAGTTTTTCTTCGTTTTTGTGTTATCTTTATCTTTTTTACTCATCATCATTATCATTTTAGTTCTTTTTTTCCATCCGTATCATCATCATCCTCTTCCTCCTCTTCTTCTTCCACCTTCTTTTCTTCCTTCTTCTCTTCTTTTTCTTCCTCCTCTTCTTCTTCCTTTTTCTTCTCCTCTTCCTCTTCTTCTTCATCCTCCTTTTCTTCCTCTTCCTCTTTTTTTTCTTTTTCTTTTTTCTCCTGCTCCTACTTTTGTTCCTTCTTTTTTTTTCCTTCATCATCATCATCAGCACCCTCATTATCTTATCTTTTCTCTCGCCCGGAGGGTGAATTAATTTCTTCTAGAAGATTCCATAATGTCGAATCCTCCCAATCAACTTAAGCACATTTGGAAATTAAAAATTAAGCTTTGTTTCACTTTTTCAAAAATAAAAAAAATAAAAATGATAATAATACCAAAAATAATGAAAATAATAAAAATAATAAAATATCAAAAATAATTAAAATAATAAAAATAATAATAATATCAAAAATAATGAAAATAATAAAAGTGCAATTTGCTAATGAAGTTTTTGAAATTTATTTAACATAAAGATTTCAATTTTTGTTTTTCAAGTAAGGTGACGTCTGGTTTAATTTAATTTTTTTCAAATTATTTCATTTTGAAAAATCGACTCGAAGGGTCTAAATGGGTTTTTGTAAAATGTGAATTATCAATCAATTTTAATGTGTATTAATTAAAATTTATTTAATTTCAATAAATATAATATCTGATTAATTCAAAATTAAGTCCATTCAATTGAATAAGTTATTCCAATAAGGTGTAATTACCTCTTAATTAAGGACCACCAGATGGCAAAGCGCAAGGCAGCAGTATTAACCCCGTCGCGTCACCCTGTGACTTGCCATCATCTTATTACTCCTGAAATTATTGAAACCATTTTGAACAATCGAAAAATTTTTTTTTTTAAATCTATGAAGATAGTTTCAGTTTTTTTATCAGAGTTTTTGAATAGTTTTTTTCATAAAATTGTATAAATAGTTTTTTTCTTAAATTGGATAAATATTTTTTTTTAAATTTATTTATTTTTTTAAAATTTGATTGGAAATTTTTTTTAATGGTTTCAATTTTTCAAATAACGGCGATTCTAAGAAAAAGATTTTGAAAGTACAAGTGTTTGAAATATTTATGGAAAACTGAAAAACTGAAAAACATTTTAAAATGATTTAAAATTGAAAAAAATTAAAGTAAAAAAAATTTTTTTTGGAATCGGTAAATTGGAACATCTAAAATTGAGTTTTGATGTTTGTTTTGGTATAAAAAAAACTTGATTTGAATTTTTGGAATACCACTGGAATGAGGCAAGATTGAAAATGTGAAGGAAAAACAAACAATTATCATGTTTTTAAGCCATATGAAAAAAACAAAAAAAAATCAAATTGAATCAAACAAAATTAAAAAAAAATGACACAAGATGAGGTGAAAAACTTTATCGAAAACAACACATCAAACAAAAAAATGAATAACATAGTTCTAACAACAGCAACAAAAACACCATGGTTTTGTCAACTACAAAAAACATACACAACAACAACAACAACAACAAAAACACAGCAATTTTTTCAATACAGAAAATTTCAACAACAGCAGCAGCCAGAAATTCTGAAGTTTATCTTCAAACGTCTGCATTAAAGCAACAATTACAACTCAAACACCACCAAAAACCACACCAACACCAACAACAAAATCAACAAAAAAACACAAACAAAACAGCACAGCAACAACAACATTAACACAACAACATTACACAACAACAACACGACAACACAAACAACACCGCTTGTGAGAAATAGTAATTTAGAAGCGCTTAATAATAGAGGTTTTATGTAGCGCTTAGTAAATAAGATTTTATATGGAATCAATGAAATTCACATTTGATATTAATTTCGAAATTTCATGACTTTTATAGCTTGCGTTTTGTCCAAAATGGGCCCTTAGCCAAAACCGCTTGCACGTACACTCGCCCACACATGCATAAAGCCAGACGCATACAAACATACATACATACAAAACACATACATATACATACACACACACACACACACACACACACACACACACACACACACACACACACACACACACACACACACACACACACACACACACACACACACACACACACACACACACACACACACACACACACACACACACACACACACACACACACACACACACACACACACACACACACAACACACACACACACACACACACACACACACACACACACACACACACACACACACACACACACACAAACGAACTCTCACATCTCTACAAAATACGCAATTTTACAGCACGCCATGTTAATCCAATATTTAATAAGAACTTCCATTCGAACGCCTTTCTTCCCGTACACACGTACACACATACGCACGTACACACACAAACAAACAAACAAAAAACACACACACATACACACTCACATACCTACACACACAAACAAAAATACACACACACACACACACACACACACACACACACACACACACACACACACACACACACACACACACACACACACACACACACACACACACACACACACACACACACACACACACACACACACACACACACACACACACACACACACACACACACACACACGCACACACACACACACACACAAACACACAAATACACAGATACGTATTGTATATATAATATAGGAATTTATAGGTTCGAAAAATATGAGCGAATTTATTATTTAAGATAAAAAGCAACGCGTTTGGTCGACAGAGAGTTAGCTTGTGTACGTGTTTGTACGTGTGTTTGTTTGTGTTTATGTACGTGTGTTCGTACGTGTGTCTGCTTGCCTGAGTATGGCTGAATGTGTCCATGCGTCTTTTTAAATATCATTACGTTACTATTTTTCGAACGTAGAGTGGATTCCACCTCAATTATCTTCAATATTTTCATATTAAAATGCCCAAACAATTCCGCTGCTTTCGGTAGCTTTTCAATTGTTTCGAAAATTATGCATTTATACACATTTTGTACACAATTACATAAATACAAAGTTTGTTTTGAAACTGAATTTTTATTGAATACAAGCATGGATTCACACATACACACATTATTACATACATAAACACATACACAAACAAACATACCGAGGTACAAGAAAAATAGATACAAAACAACATAGACACAGAAAAATACATAGATATCAAAAAAAACATAGATACAAAAACACAAATACAAAAAAAAAACAAAGATAAAAAAAACATAGATGCAAAAAAAACAAAGATAAAAAAAAATTAAATAAAAAAATTTAAATACAAAACATAAATACAAAAAAAATAGATACGAAATACATAGATACAAAGAAGATAGACACAAAAGACATGGATACAAAAAAAAGTAGGTACATACATACATACATACATACATACAATTCGTCCTCAATAATTGAGCGCTGTGAAATGTCAGCCTTTCTTAACCATCGTTTTAATAAAGGTCCCCGTCATCCTTACAAAACCATAACAACATAATTTTTGAATAATTTTAATTAGCGCTATAAAAAGGTTCGAATTATAAATTTAATTATTCACTTATTTATTATTATTTCCGCTTGAATTTTATTATTACTGTTATTAATATGTGGTTCTTTGCATTTAATTTTATTTATTTAAAAAAAATTTTTTAATTTTTAATAATTTCACCGTTTTAGTTTTTTTTCATTTAATATTTCTTCATTCAGGTTATCTATTTTTTTTTTTTTTATTTAACTATAATTTTTTTCCACCAGTTTTTATCTCATATTTTTCATGTTTTTTTCAATAAGTTTTTTTATAAACATATTTTTTTTATTTTTCAACATGATTTTTGTTTTATAGACGTTTATTCTCATTTTTAACCAGTTTTGTTGTTGTAGCCTCATTTGCTTTTTTTAGGTTTTTTCTCCAATTATTTTTATTTTTTTTCTTTTGTTTTGTGTTTCTGTTTTTTTCTTTTTTTTTTTTTTTCTTTTTTTTTTTTTCTTTTTTTTTTTTTCTTTTTTTTTAATCATTTTTCCTTCTTCATAATTTGTTTTTTTTTCTCTTTTTCTACTTTTTCGACTTGCAAAACAATTTTAAGTATTATTTGTTCAGGAACAGCCCGGTTCAAAGTCTTCCATCATCTTCAATCGCCAGCTTCTCATCTGTCGATGCAAAACCATTAAAAATATAATTTTACTTTTAATTTTCCTCAAAAAAAATCAATACTAATAATATTTTTTTGTAACCTTCTTTTTCTTTTTTTCATTTTTCTCAATTTTTTTGTTTTTGTAATTTTGTGGTTTTAAAATTATTTTCAAGTTTCCCAATTGCAAGTAAATAAAAAATTAAACAAAAATAAAACCGTGAAAAACTTGAATTAATTTTTCGTATCAATTTTGCCCCAATTTTCTTTTTGCTAAATAAAAAAATTCAGTTTTTTTAAATAAATTTTTATTAACAACTTCAATTGAATTTTTATTATGATTAATAGTTTTTTATTTTCATTATGAACAATAATGTTATTATAAAATATTATTATTAAATGTTATTTTTATAAATATTTTTTAAAATTTAAAATTTAAAATTTTTATCTTTTTAATCTTTTTTTGATAGCAGATTTTTAACTTTGACACCACAATTTCTTATGAAGGTATTTTAGATTTTATAAAATTTTTAGATTTCATTTTTAAAAAATACAAAACGTTTGTTTTTTGAGTTTTTTTAGATATTAAAAAATTATTCAAAATATAAATTTTTATTTAGTGTTTTTTCGCATCTTTTTTTTATTTATTTTCTACTTTTTTTTTTAAATATTATTTATCATTCTTTGTTTTCTTTGAATTGCGAGTTTATTGTTTTTTAAATGTTTGAAGAATTTATATAATTATTACCCTGAAAAGTTTATCAGGGTGAAACAGTAATAATTAACACTAAAACCGATTATTAACACATTACAGTTAGTATACTATGTGAACATAATAATTAAAAAAATATAAATAATTATTTTTTATATTTAATTTTTTGCTGCTGCATTTCTTTTATGTTTTGCCGCATGCGGTCTCATGCAAACCTTGTTTG
>OX387259.1:1994818-1997318 GCA_947562095.1 Branchellion lobata
TGCAATCAGTCTAAAAACATCCGATCGTTATATTAAAGAACATTATCTGATTGTGATGAGGAGAAAAATGCAGAAAAATTGCCAAAAAAACAATTTTTGAAAAAAAAAACTAATAAAATTTAAAACAAAAAAACTAATAAGAATATAAAAAAAATAAAACGATATCAAAAACTGCAAAAAAAAAATAAAAAAACGAAACTTGAATAAAATAACATTCGGAATAATTAAATGGAAAAAAACTCAAAACTCGAAGTTAACTAAACTTTTGAAAAAAAAACTCTTCGCAATAAAAAAAAATTAAAATTTCTTTGGAGACTTTTAGTTTGGACTTGAAAACTTAATGAATTAAAAAAAACTAGAGTAAAATGTTCAAAAAAACTGATCGCTTTCAACCTATTTTTTAGCAGATAAAAACTCCCTTCAATGTCCAAACACCCAACAAACCAAATTTTCAAACTATCTTTATTCAACCATCTAACAAAACAACCATGTATTGTATTATATTGTATTTTATTGTATTGCATTGTAATTTTTTGTATTTTTAAATAATTTTTTATTTTGTATTTTGTTTTATTGTATTGTATTGTATTGTATTGTATTGTATTGTATTGTATTGTATTGTATTGTATTGTATTGTATTGTATTGTATTGCATTGTTTTGTATTGTATTGTTTTGTATTGTATTGTATTGTATTGTATTGTATTGTATTTTATTGTATTGTATTGTATTGTATTGTATTGTATTGTATTGTATTGTATTGTATTGTATTGTATTGTATTGTATTGTATTGTATTGTATTGTATTGTATTGTATTGTATTGTATTGTATTGTATTGTATTGTATTGTATTGTATTGTATTGTATTGTATTGTATTGTATTGTATTGTATTGTATTGTATTGTATTGTATTGTATTGTATTGTATTGTATTGTATTGTATTGTATTGTATTGTATTGTATTGTATTGTATTGTATTGTATTGTATTGTATTGTATTGTATTGTATTGTATTGTATTGTATTGTATTGTATTGTATTGTATTGTATTGTATTGTATTGTATTGTATTGTATTGTATTGTATTGTATTGTATTGTATTGTATTGTATTTTATTGTATTGTATTGTATTGAATTGTATTGTATTGTATTGTATTGTATTGTATTGTGTTCTATTGTATTGTATTGTATTGTGTTGTAATCTAATGTATTGTATTGTATAAAAGTATACAGTGATTAAGCAGCTGAACATCCAAGAATGATTCAACTTCCTTTTCTCGTTCACATTTTCATATGCCTGTTACCCTCTCTCTTCTATGCCAACCAGTTGACTACCTCATCTATTTATCCCTCTTCCATCCATTACTCAGATTTATTTATCCATCAATTCATCCAGTTGTCAATTCAATCATTCATCATTTCATCAAGTTGTCATTTCATTTATTCATTTAATCATTCATTTATTCATTCATTCATTCATTCATTCATTCATTTAATCATTCATTTATTCATTCATTCAATCATTCATTTATTCATTCATCCATTCATTCATTCATTTAGTCATCTTTTTCTTTGCCTATTCATTAATCTTCACATTCATTCATTCATTCATCTATTCATTAATTCATTTATTTCATCCATTTATTCATCCCTTCATTCATCCATTCATCCGTTCATTCGTCCTTTCAACCTATTTATTAATCCATACACCCATTCATCAAGAGCTGACTTTGTTATTACTTCTGGTCAGGCTTTCATCTATCTGTTCTTTTATCATTTATTAATCAATTCATTCATTCATCATTCTTCCACTACTTTTCCGCCCATTCCTCATTCCTCCATTCATTTACCTTCCATTCATTCACTCATTCTTCCATTCATTAACCATTCTTCCATTCATTCACTCATTCAATTATTATTAATCCATTCACTGATTGTTAATCCATTCACTGATTGTTAATCCATTCACTGATTGTTAATCCATTCACTGATTGTTAATCCATTCACTGATTGTTAATCCATTCACTGATTGTTAATCCATTCACTGATTGTTAATCCATTCACTGATTGTTAATCCATTCACTGATTGTTAATCCATTCACTGTTTGTCAACCAATCATCATTAATTCATTCAGTCACTAAATGATTAACCATCCATAGTAGACTAGGGTGGTTCTATTGATTTGTCTTTTCAACAAATCCTATTCCAGCCCTCCTCCACCTTACACACTCTCTCCGCCTATCACCATGTTGTTATCTTTCACTAAGTATAACTTCATCAACCATTCATTCTTCTTGTGATTCATTCATCCATTCATTCTACCTGTGATTCATTCATCCATTCATCTCTTTATTGATCTATCGATCTTTCCATCATACACGAATTATGCATGTTTTTCTTATTTGACAACTTTTCAACCGACACCCTCCAAGCAATCTTCTGGAGGAAGAAGAGGAGGATGAGGAGGAAAAGGATGGTGAAGAGGAAGAAGAGAATGAAGAGGAAG
>OX387259.1:2007318-2009818 GCA_947562095.1 Branchellion lobata
GGTGGTTGTTGGAAGTGGCGGTGGTGGTTGGAAGTGGTGGTGGTTTGAACTGGTGGCGGTGGTTATAGGGGGTTGTGGTTAGAAGTGATTGTGGATGGATTGTGGAACTGGTGGTGGTGGTTTTAGTGTTTTTAATGGTTGTATTGGTTGTCGTGGTATTTGGGTTGTGATGTTTTTTGGTTTGTGATGTTTTTTGGTTTGGGTTATGATTTTTGAATTGTACTGTTTGGATGGTGGTAGTTGTGAAGTCAGTAAACAAGTATTGGTCATAAGATGTGGATATGAATATTCATTAAAAAAATTTAAAAATTGAATTTGGAAATTAACAGTTCAAATTCTCAGTTGACTTATAGTTAAAATCCACACATGTAAAATCCACAACTGAAATCCATAGAGAAAATCCGCAAAGAAAATCCACAAGGAAAATCCACAGATGAAGACCCCAGATAAGAACCAAAAATGGTTTACATGGTTCAAAGACCACCTTCAAGACCCACCTTCAAGATCCATGTTCAAGGACCACTTTCAAGATCTACCTTCAAGATCCACCTTCGAAGACCACAGCTACTAAGACGTTCCAAAACCCCCACTATGCCACCAGCCATGGATTAATAATTAACACGAAGTTATGACTTGTTTTTTATGTTGTTGTTTTTTATGACTTCGTGAAATTAAATCTGTTTTTTATCAAATTTTCAATCTTGTTTTTTTTCTGAATGTATGAATTTTTTTTTTCTAAAAGTATGGATTTGTTTTTCAACTTCTAGTTTTCATTTGCAATGAATAGTTTGTTTTTTGATTTGATTTCTATCATTTCTTTTTTTTAATTTTTTTATTTTAATTTTAATTTTAATAATTTTACTTTTCAACCTTTGCCAAATGTTTCATTTTTTTAATTTTTTTCAGTTTGGTTTTATCAGTCAATTGTTATCAGCAAAACTCCTAGTTTATCATTATTCCTTGTATCTAGCACTATTTCTTGAATTTATTTTTTTTCCTGAATCTAATATTTTCTTCTGAAGCTATACTTTTTTCATCAATTTTATCTTTTTTATAATCTAATCTTTTTCATAATCTAATCTTTTTTATAATCTAATCTTTTTTATAATCTAATCTTTTTTATAATCTAATCTTTTTTATAATCTAATCTTTTTGGTCTATCTTATCATTTCATCTAAATCAAATCTTTTCTCATAATTCTAATCTTAGCTCATAATTCTAATCTTAGCTCATAAATCTAATCTTAGCTCATAATTCTAATCTTTTCTATCAATCTTCCTTCAGTTCTTAGACTTGATAAACCTTATCATTCCATTCTTCGTTTCATCAATCTAATCTTATAAAGCTAATCAGATTTATCATTCCATTAGGCCAGACCCTAATGTCCAAGAGCGCTTTGTTACGAACTGTAGCAATGAAAGGTGGATGGAATATCAACTAGAAGACCAAGAACAAAGATTTGAAGAGGCGAAGAGAAAGAAAAACAAGGAAAACAGTTTTTATAGAATAAATTATACTAAAGAATAGGTGTTAAAAAACAAAAGAAAATTAGTTGGAAAAAAAATTTAAAAGATGAAGACGAAAAATGCTGGGATAAAAAAACTATTAGAGATGAAAAAACTGGAAAGGTTGTATGGAAGGGAAAGAGAAAAAAGTGTAAAAAAGTTTTTAGCTAGAAAAATTGGTTGAGGAGGTTCTTTGACCACCCTCCCATCCCCCAACAACACACTTACCATCCACTCGGTCCTTCAATTTCCTGATACTAATGATAATAGCAGAAGAAACAGCTTCTTTCAAGATATCCACTTCATTCCACTCATCCCACCATCACACACCCATCTTCTCTATCCTCACGTGTTTTAAACCAATTTCACCCATCCTTATTCATCCTTAACTATCTTTACCCATTCTCACCCATTCTCACCCATTCTCACCCATTCTCACCCATTCTCACCCATTCTCACCCATTCTCACACATCTCCAATTAATAGAGCACGCACAGAGGACATTAAGTGGGGCACATGAATCATCATTTGCACGTAGCAGCAGCCCCTGTCGTCAACACAAAAGTACGAGACACTGCATTAATATCTGGCATTAAGAGTTCCTATAGAGCCCCTCCTTCTTTCTCCTTCTTCCCAATCTCTTTCCTTCTTTCTCTTTCTTTCTCATCTTCTCTCTTTCTTTCTCATCTTCTCTCTTTCTTTCTCATCTTTTCTCTTTCTTTCTCATCTTCTCTCTTTCTTCTTCCTCATTTCTTCTTCCTCTTTTTTTTCATTCTTCTTCTTCTTCTTCTCTTTTTCTTTTCTTCCACTCTTTTCTTTTTCTTTTTTTTATTTTTTTTCCTCTTCTCCTTTCTTTATTTTCTTTTATTCTTTTTATTATTTTTTCCTTTTTTTTCTTCTTCCTTTTCCTCTTCTTCTTCTTTTTGCTCTTTTTTTTCTCTTTCCGTCAGAGCTGTGGTTAAAAGTGGCTAGAAATTAAGAGAGTTGTGAAAATT
>OX387259.1:2017318-2022318 GCA_947562095.1 Branchellion lobata
TTGTTATTATTAGCTTTTATTATTTTTTAAAAATAATTTTTATTTGATAAGTTTCAACGATGATAATTATGAAAAAGATTAGAGCGAAACCCATCATTGCCCTTGCTAACAATTGGGTAGAACTTATACAGATATGATATATATAATTTATATGATATATATATTATATACAAAGTATATATACTCATAACTAAGAAGAAAAATAAAAAAAATTAAAAATAGATTAAAAAGAATAATAACAATAAATTAATCAATAAATACGCAAAAAAAACATTGAATAAAAAGAAAAAAATAATAAAAGAAGAAAATTGAGACATATAATGAAGTAGCAATGACAAGAAAAACAATAACAACAGCAATAATAGCAATAATAATAAAAGCACAGTGAACTTTAAAAAAAAGGAAAACAAAATTAGAAACATAAAAAAATGACACATACAACAAAAACAATAACAACAACATCAATAGTATCAGCAACAATAATAAAGAAAACATTAAAGATAACAGCAATAGCCACAGCAACAACAAATATAGCAACAACAACAACTGTAGTAACAACATCAACAACAGTACCAAAAACAGTAAGAAAAATAGTAGCAACAACAACAACAATAGTAACAACATCAACAACAGTAACAAAAACAGTAGCAAAAACAGCAGTCATAGCAACAACAACAGCAAAAACAACTGCAATAACAACAGCAATAACAACAGTACTAACAACAGCAAAAACAACAGTAATAACAACAGCATTAACAACAGTAACAATGACAGTAATAACAACAGTAGCAACTACAGTAGCAAAATCATGAGCAACATTAGTAGCAACAACAGTAGCAACAACAGCAACAACAACAACAACAAGAACAACAGTAGAAACAACAGTAGCAACAACAGTAGCAACAACAGTAGCAACAACAGTAAAAACAACAGCAGCAACGACAGCACTGATAACTGATACGAGGGAAGGTAGACGAGTATCATAGCTCAATATGACTCCTTCACATCTCCACACTCTCTCCTATCTATTCACCCCTCCTCTCACATCTATCTCTTCTCTACTTTATTGTCTTCTTTCTCCTCTCACATCTCTCAGCTTCGGCTTCCTATTTCTTCTTTATTCGTTCCTTATTCTTCTTTCATTCCTCTTCCACTCCTTTTTCATTCTTCCTTTATTTTTTCTTCATTCTTCTATTATTCCTCCTTCATTCTTCCATTATTCCTCCTTCATTCTTTTCTCATTCTTTATTTTCTTTTTCTTCTTTAATCTCTTCTTTTCTTCCTTCATTCTTCCATTATTCTTTCTTCATTCTTTCATTATTCCTTCTTCATTCTTCCATTATTCTTCCTTCATTCTTCCATTATTCTTCCTTCATTCTTCCATTATTCCTTCTTCATTCTTCCATTATTCTTTCTTCATTCTTCCATTATTCCTTCTTCAGTCTTCTATTATTCTTTCTTCATTCTTCCATTATTCTTCCTTCATTCTTCCATTATTCTTTCTTCATTCTTCCATTATTCTTTCTTCATTCTTTCATTATTCCTTCTTCATTCTTCCATTATTCTTTCTTCATTCTTCCATTATTCTTCCTTCATTCTTCCATTATTCCTTCTTCATTCTTCCATTATTCTTCCTTCATTCTTCCATTATTCCTTCTTCATTCTTTCCTCCTTCTTCACTTTTTTCTCATTTATTTTCTTCTTCTTCTTCTTCTTCTTCTTCTTCTTCTTCTTCTTCTTCTTCTTCTTCTTCTTCTTCTTCTTCTTCTTCTTCGTCATTCTTTTCTTCTTCTTCTTCTTCTTCTTCTTCTTCTTCTTCTTCTTCTTCTTCTTCTTCTTCTTCTTTATTCTCTTTTTTTCTTCCTTCATTCTCTCAGTTGAGTTTTTTTTAACTTTTTCATCTACTTCTCACTTATTCCTTCTTTTTCTCTTTCACATGGATTATTTTTTCTTCCATAATATTTCAGTTATTTTTTTGTCCCTTCTCAATCTTACTTTGTACTTATAATGAGTCATTTGTTTCTTTGTTTTTTATTTCTTTTGTTTTTTTATTATTTTTTTGGTTTCAATTAGTTCCACATACCACTTATTAATTTATTGAGTCATTTTTCATTTATTCTCATTAGTTTTGCGCTATTTTGTTTTTTTATTTTTGTGTACACTCATTAAAAAAACAATTAAAATCAATAATTTGCAAATAAATAGTAAATCTAAATCTGTTATCATCAGTTTTTATTGGATATTACAGGATGCATTTTTCACTATATATTTAATTCTTTTATTTTTATTTTTTCATCATTAAAATCTTTTGTTATTCTGCTCCAAATGGTTAGTTTATTCATATCCAAAATGTTTTTTATGCTAAGAATCTTAACGTGTTTGTTTTTGGCTTTTTGAATTTTTTTTTCATTTTTTGTTTTTGTTATTATTATTGTAATTATTTTTGTGGTTGTCATTTTTGTTGTTATTATTATTGTTGTTATTACTGTTGTTATTACTATTATTAGATTTAGAAGATATCAATGTGAATTCTTAAGCCGAGTCCTGCCAATAATTAAAAAGATCAAGTTACAAGAAGATGGTGATAAAGAAGAAGATGATGATGGAGGAAAGAAAAAAAAAAAAGAAAAAAAAAGAAAGTGAAAAGAAAAAATGAAAAAAAGAAATGAAAAAAAAATTAAATAGAAAAAAGAAGAATGAAAAAAAGAAGAAAGAAAAAAGTAAGAAAAAAAGAAAAAATCTATGAATTTGAGTGAATGAAAAAAAAATAAAATAAAGAGGAAGGAAAGATATAATTAAAGAAACATAATAAATAAAAAATAAATAATTAAATACTGAAAAAAATGAAAGTGAAAAAAGTGAATTTCGATAAAATAATAAAATAACAAAACGAAAAAAAGTAAAATGAAAAGAAGAAGAATGAAAGTGTTGATGAGGAGGAAAAAAAGGAGAAAAAAGATAAAAGAAGCGGAAGAGAAGAAAAATGAAAAAAGAAAGAAAAAGAGTATAAAGAGGAAGAAGAAGAGGAAGAGGAGGAGAAGAAGGAGAAGGAGGAAGAGGAGGAAGAGAAGAAGGAGAAGGAAGAAAAGGAAGAGGAAGAGGAGGAAGAGGAGGAAGAGGAGGAGGAGAAGGAGGAGGAGGAGGAAGAGGAGGAGGAGGAGGAAAAGGAGGAGGAGGAGAAGGAGGAGGAGGAGGAGGAGGAGGAGGAGAAGGAGGAAAAAGAGGAAGAGAAGAAACAAAGTGAAGGCAAAGTGTAATGAAGAGATGTGCGTAGTAGCTTTGAAATAACTATTTAAATGGAAAATATATTATTTCTCCGCCTAAATATTCACAGAGATGTGAAATAAAAAAAATTGTGCATATAAATCCGAGCAAGAACGGTCTTTAAAACCTTTTTTCAAATAAGTTTTTAAAAAAGTCTAAAAAAATTAAACTAAAATTATATTGAAGAAAAATAGAAAAAAGAATAGGTGAAAAAATGTCAATTGAATGAAATCAAATGAAGCTTTGACAAAGGAGTGAAAAAATTAATGAAGGAGACGATAGAGACAACTTATCAACTTCAAAAAGAAGAATTAAAAAGATGGAGTGAGAAGCAAAGAAAGAACGGAAAGATAGAAGGACGAAATGGAATGAAGTGATGCAGGAGAATGAGTTAGAAGCCTGAAACGATGCCGACTGTGTAGATATTTGTAACACTTCAGAAACACCACTGCATTCTAGTGGGTGTGGTAATTGGAGGCGGAGGCGGGTGAGTGGATGGAAGGGTGGGTGTATGGTAGGTGGTTGGTAGAATGGATCAGTGGATAGATTGGTGGTTGGTGGAAATAACCAGTGGATGGATGGGTGGTTGGTGGAAGGGATCAGTGGATGGATGGGTGGTTGGTGGAAGGGATCAGTGGATGGATGGGTGGTTGGTGGAAGGGATCAGTGGATGGATGGGTGGTTGGTGGAAGGGATCAGTGGATGGATGGGTAGTTGAGTACCTTGGTGGATGAATGGATGTGTAGATGGTTGAATGAAGTTAGATCAATTGTTGGGTAGATGATCAGTTGAGTAGATGGGTGAATGAATGGGTGGAGAGTTGGTTAGGTAATAAATGAATAACTGAATGTATGAATGAGTGAGTGATTGAGTGGGTGGAAAATAAAAAGGGGGGATGGGTGAGGAAGTGAAACGTATAGTTTAAAAGTGTATCGTCGAACTGCTGTATGAGTGGGTAGATGGAGAAGAGTCGAACAAATGGAAGGATAACAGGATGAATAGAAGAACAGATGGTTAAGTAGGTGCAGTTGAGGCGAACGGACTGAGGAAGCAGGATTGGAAAGATGTATCGGGTGGTGAAGGCTTTAAGAGTGTGTTCTTGTAGAAAATGAGAAGGGTGTGATGTGGCTTGGTAAGTTGCAGTAAATTTCCAAGTTGAAATGAGTTTTAAACTTGGAATGAAGTTTTGGTTTGGAATAGGTTCACTACCTGATCATTCTAAGCCTCCACCCTTATCACTGATTTTCCATCCTCAACACTCAGCCCACTCCCACCACAACCTCCTTCGAGCTTCTTCCTTCTTCACAATACTTTCCACTTTCACAACCACCCCATTCAACCAAAAGTTCTCAACCATTCTACTAAATATTCTTCACCACCAAATTCTTCCATCCATCTCACCAACTTCTCACCTATCTCACCAAAGTCTTCCACCCACCTCACCATACTCACCCATACAACCATATCCCTTTCACCCCCCCCCCCCTCTCCTTCCCTTCTTCCAATTCACAAATCAGGTCTTTCGGCTGCCGATTAAGTGAACAAAAACCTTTACGGTTGTCGTTTTCTTATCTCACCATGCATCCATCACCCCCTCAACACCCCCCCACTTCAAAGTCTTCACACCTTTGATTTATAGCCCCTAATAACAATCCAACTAAACACTTAACTTTTTTTCTTTTTCTTTTTTCCCTTTTTTCTTCTTTTTTCTCCACCAATTCATTGATCTAACTGTT
>OX387259.1:2029818-2037968 GCA_947562095.1 Branchellion lobata
GTGTGTGTTGTTGTGTGTGTGTGTGTGTGTGTGTGTGTGTTTGTGTATTTGTGTGTGTTTTTTTTGTGTGTGGAGATTTGCATAGTGACCATGGTGACAAGCAATGTTGTGTTTCATTTGTGCGCGTGCGCATTGTTTATTGTCCACTAATACGTCTCTGTGCATGTATGTCTGTATGTCTTTGTGCTTTCTCTTCTAAGTATTTATATCTGTGTTTGTATGTGTCTTCATATATGTGTTTAGATGTTTTGTATGTCTGTCTGAATTTCTTTGTATGTCTGTTTGAATTTCTTCGTATGTGTGTTTGAATTTCTTCATTTGTGTGTTTGTGTATTTATGTATATAGGTTTTCATGCTTCTTTGGTTTTTTCGTTTTTCTTGTCACACTATTCAATAAAAATTTAATGAGGGTTGGTTTAATGGTCCTGAGCACACGTAAACAGCTTTACCTTCATTTATTTATCAATTTGATCCACTCATCCATTTATTCATCCCTCCTTAATCTTTTATACTTTCTGATCCTTCCATCCATCTATCTTATTCATTCATTCTTCCCTTCTTCCATCCATCTTTCCAGCTTTTTGTTTAAGTTCAGAAGGCTGTTTGTGTTAACAACGCCGTAAAAACTCCTTTTTATTGCTCAGTTTTGTCAATCTTCCTTCCTTCCATCTACCTTCCAGCTGATCTTTTTTTATTCTTCATTCATTCCAGCTATTTCTTTTTGATTATTCCTTTTCTATCATTTACTCATTTTTTCATCCATTCATCAATTTTTTCGTTCATTCACTCAACCTTTCATTCATTCATTCACTCATTTTTCATTCATTCATTCATCTTCTCAATCATATTTTAATTTGTCCAGTCATTACCCATCCATCCATACATCCATCCATTCAACCACAAGCCATTCATTCAACTACCCATTCATACATTCATCCAAACATTCAATCCTCACACCAATCACCCATTCATCTATTCAAGCATTCATTCATCTACCCATCTGAAATCCACCATTGTCACCCATCTGAAATTCACCATTTTCACCCACTTAACTGTTTGTCCAGCTATCCATCAACCTTCTATTCAACCTTTCTCCACCATTAAATTCTTTGTTCGAATTTAAATTATTGTTCAAGTCTATTTATATAAGATTTTTGTGTGGTGTGTGCACAATCATACACAGAAAACACATACAAACTTAAAACCACACACAAACACACATACACACACATACACACACACACACACACACACACACACACACACACACACACACACACACACACACACACACACACACACACACAACACACACACACACACACACACACACACACACACACACACACACACACACAAATGCGGGCATAGATTAAAATTTGAAAAAAAATTTGTAATATTTTTTCGCGTCAAAATTCTGTTTTGGTTCATTTTTTCACAAATTGTAAATAATTACTTCATTTCTGCATCGAGTTTATTTGCATACTAAATTAGACGTACTCACTGTGAAAAATTCACATACTACTACTACTACTACTACTACTACTACTACTACTACTACTACTACTACTACTACTACTACTACTACTACTACTACTACTACTACTACTACTACTACTACTACTACTACTACTACTACTACTACTACTACTACTACTACTACTACTACTACTACTACTACTACTACTACTACTACTACTACTACTACTACTACTACTACTACTACTACTACTACTACTACTACTACTACTACTACTACTACTACTACTACTACTACTACTACTACTACTACTACTACTACTACTACTACTACTACTACTACTACTACTACTACTACTACTACTACTACTACTACTACTACTACTACTACTACTACTACTACTACTACTACTACTACTACTACTACTACTACTACTACTACTACTACTACTACTACTACTACTACTACTACTACTACTACTACTACTACTACTACTACTACTACTACTACTACTACTACTACTACTACTACTACTACTACTACTACTACTACTACTACTACTACTACTACTACTACTACTACTACTACTACTACTACTACTACTACTACTACTACTACTACTACTACTACTACTACTACTACTACTACTACTACTACTACTACTACTACTACTACTACTACTACTACTACTACTACTACTACTACTACTACTACTACTACTACTACTACTACTACTACTACTACTACTACTACTACTACTACTACTACTACTACTACTACTACTACTACTACTACTACTACTACTACTACTACTACTACTACTACTACTACTACTACTACTACTACTACTACTACTACTACTACTACTACTACTACTACTACTACTACTACTACTACTACTACTACTACTACTACTACTACTACTACTACTACTACTACTACTACTACTACTACTACTACTACTACTACTACTACTACTACTACTACTACTACTACTACTACTACTACTACTACTACTACTACTACTACTACTACTACTACTACTACTACTACTACTACTACTACTACTACTACTACTACTACTACTACTACTACTACTACTACTACTACTACTACTACTACTACTACTACTACTACTACTACTACTACTACTACTACTACTACTACTACTACTACTACTACTACTACTACTACTACTACTACTACTACTACTACTACTACTACTACTACTACTACTACTACTACTACTACTACTACTACTACTACTACTACTACTACTACTACTACTACTACTACTACTACTACTACTACTACTACTACTACTACTACTACTACTACTACTACTACTACTACTACTACTACTACTACTACTACTACTACTACTACTACTACTACTACTACTACTACTACTACTACTACTACTACTACTACTACTACTACTACTACTACTACTACTACTACTACTACTACTACTACTACTACTACTACTACTACTACTACTACTACTACTACTACTACTACTACTACTACTACTACTACTACTACTACTACTACTACTACTACTACTACTACTACTACTACTACTACTACTACTACTACTACTACTACTACTACTACTACTACTACTACTACTACTACTACTACTACTACTACTACTACTACTACTACTACTACTACTACTACTACTACTACTACTACTACTACTACTACTACTACTACTACTACTACTACTACTACTACTACTACTACTACTACTACTACTACTACTACTACTACTACTACTACTACTACTACTACTACTACTACTACTACTACTACTACTACTACTACTACTACTACTACTACTACTACTACTACTACTACTACTACTACTACTACTACTACTACTACTACTACTACTACTACTACTACTACTACTACTACTACTACTACTACTACTACTACTACTACTACTACTACTACTACTACTACTACTACTACTACTACTACTACTACTACTACTACTACTACTACTACTACTACTACTACTACTACTACTACTACTACTACTACTACTACTACTACTACTACTACTACTACTACTACTACTACTACTACTACTACTACTACTACTACTACTACTACTACTACTACTACTACTACTACTACTACTACTACTACTACTACTACTACTACTACTACTACTACTACTACTACTACTACTACTACTACTACTACTACTACTACTACTACTACTACTACTACTACTACTACTACTACTACTACTACTACTACTACTACTACTACTACTACTACTACTACTACTACTACTACTACTACTACTACTACTACTACTACTACTACTACTACTACTACTACTACTACTACTACTACTACTACTACTACTACTACTACTACTACTACTACTACTACTACTACTACTACTACTACTACTACTACTACTACTACTACTACTACTACTACTACTACTACTACTACTACTACTACTACTACTACTACTACTACTACTACTACTACTACTACTACTACTACTACTACTACTACTACTACTACTACTACTACTACTACTACTAAAACTACTAGTTCTCTCATGACACCACTTCACACATTCTCAACCAACTTCAATCAGCCCATCTTCAACTTCTACATTTGTCTATTCAGTTTTAAACTCCCATCTTCTTCCACTTCGAGTTTTCCATTTTTTTAAACTTTTTTTTTACTTCCCTCTTTCTCACCACATTTTCAAAATCATCTCTTCTCTCAAAAAAACAAAAAAAACGAAAAAACTCAAAACATTTTTTTTCTTTTTTTCACTTTTCTTTTTTTTCTTCCTTTTTCCAAACCCTCCCCTTCTATACGCCTCGCCAACCTACCATCGTAACAGGCGTCACGCCTTCATTATCCCTCATAGCAAATCGCCAGGACACACGAATCAATATCTCTCCACCATACCTTCAAATTATGATACCATTATGACTCGCTCTAGCTGTAATTCACTCTGCTGGTGTGTGTATGTGTGTGTGTGTGTGTTTGTGTGTGTGTGTGTGTGTGTGTGTGTGTATGTGTGTGTGTGTTTGTGTGTGTGTGTGTGTGTGTGTGTGTGTGTGTGTGTGTGTGTGTGTGTGTGTGTGTGTGTGTGTGTGTGTGTGTGTGTGTGTGTGTGTGTGTGTGTGTGTGTGTGTGTGTGTGTGTGTGTGTGTGTGTGTGTGTGTGTGTGTGTGTGTGTGTGTGTGTTTGCGTCTAGTTTTTCTGTAAATGGGTTTTTGTATATGAGCCGCTGGGTTAATGTTGTGTTTTTTGTGGGTTTTTCTATGTGTGTTTTGAGTCACTTCAGAAGTTAGAATATTTCTGAATTTTTTTTACTTCGAAAAAAATTAATCCCAAACTTTTATTATTTCATTTCCTAATGACTTTCATTTTTTATTTTTTTTGTTTTTATTTTTTCAAATAAACTTGACGTACCAATTTTATGCTTTCTTATTTTTTTTTAATCTTTCTATGCAAAATTTCAAAGTTTCATATTTTATTTTTTGGAGTTTATTTTGCAAAAAACGTTTTGAATGCTAAAAAAACAAATTATACATAACATTTGAAAAATATTCTATTCGAAATGTTGCAAAAAATTCAGAAAAACCCAAAGGTTGGTTTTTATTTTTTTTGAGTAATTTTTTCAGTCATCGTATCAGCAAAACTTGGGAATTTTTTTATGTTCAAAACTCAAAAACAAACTCGGGATTGGAAAAAAAACATCTGAAAAACAGAAAATATAGAAAGTGTTGTTAGTAAAATTGATTTTTTTTAATTGGGAAAAAAGAACAATGATGAAAAAACTAGAAAAATTATATAATAGAGAAAAAAATTGATAAAGTCAGCCGATATGAGAAAAGATAAGTAGGAAAAATAAAAAAAGGAGCAAAAGCGTGAGAGTATAAATGGCAAAAAAAAACAAAAAAAATTGAAAAAAACAATGAGAAAAAATAGAAAAAAACAATGAAAAAAATGAAAAAGAAAGAAAAAGAAAAAAAAGAGAAGAGAGTGGGCTTATCTTCATGATCAGCGGATTAACAGGCCGAGGTTTGCGCCTCTGGATTTTGCCGTATCGCTCTCAAAGCTTTAAAAAGTGTTTTGCAGATATTTTTTTCCGTTTTTCTTCTTTTTTTCTAAATAATTTCCCATGTTTTTTTGCACTGGTTTTGCAATTTGTTTTCTTTTTGTTCATAGTTTTTCATTTTGTCGATTTTTTTGCTAGTTTTTATTATAAGAATGATAAAAATAAAAATAAAGAAATTAATAAAAATAATAATAAAAATGATAATAATAGTAATAAAAATTGAAAAAAAAAATAAATAATAATAATGATAATAATAATAATAATAATAATAATAATAATAATAATAATAATAATAATAATAATAATAATAATAATAATAATAATAATAATAATAATAATAATAATAATAATAATAATAATAATAATAATAATAATAATAATAATAATAATAATAATAATAATAATAATAATAATAATAATAATAATAATAATAATAATAATAATAATAATAATAATAATAATAATAATAATAATAATAATAATAATAATAATAATAATAATAATAATAATAATAATAATAATAATAATAATAATAATAATAATAATAATAATAATAATAATAATAATAATAATAATAATAATAATAATAATAATAATAAAAACAATAATAATAATAATAATAATAATAATAATAATAATAATAATAATAATAATAAAAATAATAATAATAACAATAATAATAATAATAATAATAATCATAATAATAATAATAATAATAATAATAATAATGATAATAATAATAATAATAATAATAATAATAATAATAATAATAATAATAATAATAAAAATATAAATAGTAATAATAATAATAATAATAATAATAATAATAATAATAATAATAATAATAATAATAATAATAATAATAATAATAATAATAATAATAATAATATTAATAATAATAATAATAATAATAATAATAATAATAATAATAATAATAATAATAATAATAATAATAATAATAATAATATTAATAATAATCATGATAAAAATAATAATAATAATAATAATAATAATAATAATAATAATAATAATAATAATAATAATAATAATAATAATAATAAAAATAATAACAACAATAATAATAATAATAATAATAATAATAATTATAATAATAATAATAATAATAATAATAGTAACAATAATAATAATAATAATAATAATAATAATAATAATAATAATAATAATAATAATAATAATAATAATAATAATAATAATAATAATAATAATAATAATAATAATAATAATAATAATAATAATAATAATAATAATAATAATAATAATAATAATAATAATAATAATAATAATAATAATAATAATAATAATAATAATAATAATAATAATAATAATAATAATAATAATAATAATAATAATAATAATAATAATAATAATAATAATAATAATAATAATAATAATAATAATAATAATAATAATAATAATAATAAAAATAATAATAATAAAAATAATAAAAATAATGATAACAATAAAAATAATAATAAAAAATAAAAAATAATAATGATAATAAATAAAAAAAATAATAATAAAAATTAAAAAAATAATAAAAATAATTAGAATTTTTATTATAATTTTTATTATTTTTATTAGTACTATTATTAATGATGAAATGTATGACTGAAGTTCCATATACTTCGAAATTGCACTCAGATTTGTGAAAAGAAATAAAATTAAAATTAATTAATTAATTATAAAGAAATAATATCTCTCTCTAATTATAATTCACCTGTTCAGTCTCCATTATTTTTTAATAATTATATTTAAAAAAATCATTATTTCATTCGTTCTTCTATTAATTTTCATATTTAGGGTCTTCTTCTTTTAATTTTTCACTTCCTTTCTTTAGCACATGATCAATCTTTTGATTAATTGACTTATCAATCGGTTTATTCTTCAATTCATCTCTCAATTAATTTATTAAATCATTCATTAACACTTGTTAATCAAGCATCCTTCCATTAGTAACTTTAATTAATCCAATTATTTTCAGTTTCTTCCTATTAGAATGTTTATTTATTTCATACAAAACATCTTTCAAGAATACCTTTTATTTCATACCATCAAAGATGTTCCATTCTCTTGGGTATTTTTCTTCTTCTCATGTTTGTGCGTGCGTGTGTGTGTGTGCTCGTGTGTGTGTGCGTGTGTGTGTGTGTGTGTGTGTGTGTGTGTGTGTGTGTGTGTGTGTGTGTGTGTGTGTGTGTGTGTGTGTGTGTGTGTGTGTGTGTGTGTGTGTGTGTGTGTGTGTGTGTGTGTGTGTGTGTGTGTGTGTGTGTGTGTGTGTGTGTATGTGTGTGTGTGTGTGTGTGTGTGTGTGTGTGTGTGTGTGTGTGTGTGTGTGTGTGTGTGTGTGTGTGTGTGTGTGTGTGTGTGTGTGTGTGTGTGTGTGTGTGTGTGTGTGTGTGTGTGTGTGTGTGTGTGTGTGTGTGTGTGTGTGTGTGTGTGTGTGTGTGTGTGTGTGTGTGTGTGTGTGTGTGTGTGTGTGTGTGTGTGTGTGTGTGTGTGTGTGTGTGTGTGTGTGTGTGTGTGTGTGTGTGTGTGTGTGTG
>OX387259.1:2038168-2045668 GCA_947562095.1 Branchellion lobata
ATGATACTCTACAAACAAGAGGCTCAAATTAATGTGTAATTAATAGTCAAATATTTTCCAACAAAACAAAGAGGTTTTTAGGATGACTGAGGTGAATGCGCTGTTTTGTATAAAATTATGATCCCATACAAAATAAGGTTACGAAGAACATACAAAATAAAGTTATGCATACAAAGTAAAGGTCATAAACACATACAAAGTAAGGTCATAAACACATACAAAGTATGGTCATAAACACATACAAAAGTGTGGTCATAAACACATACAAAGTGTGGTCATAAACACATACAAAGTATGGTCATAAACAGATACAAATTTAGGTTATAAAACACATACAAAAGTATGGTCATAAACACATACAAAGTATGGTCATAAACACATACAAAATAAGGTTATGAACACATACAAAACAAGTTCATGAGGATATACAAAATAAGGTTATGAACACATACAATGAAGGATAACACAAAGGGATACACAAGCATCGTTCTATAAACGAGAGACAGCGGTGCAACTCCGGCGGAGCTACAGAGCCCTGGGCAGTGCATTGTGGAAGCTGTTGCCGTGCAGTAGACCTCCTCTCTCCCACGCAGCTGGCGGACCCCAAAGGACCCTTAAAAGGCACACAGCTTGGCGCCAGCGGCGATAGCAATGACGGGGCTTCAGAACTCCAGTGTCTTTCTCATGTTTTACTTTCGGTTACTTCTGTCGTAAGTGGGTTGCTAGCAGAGAGAGCGGAAAGTTGGAGTCAGGGGTTTTCTTGTCTCTGAGTGTGAGGTAGGTACAACAACCCATCTAGCAAAATTGATGTTGGAGTTAAAAAATTAAATACTAAAAAAATATTATATGCTTTAATTAATTCATGAAAATGAAATTAAAATAATAATTGAAAACATTTTAGAATCAAATAATAAATACTAAAATAAAAAAAATAATTTATTTAATATAGTTTGAAAATAAAATAAAATGGCGCGTGCTGTTGCCGCTTCATCGTAGGAGTGATGGTCCAGTCATCAATAATATATAAAGTAAGTGTTGAACTGATACAATACAATATAATACAAAAAATATATAATACACAACAATATAAAACAACGCAACACAACAAAATACAAAACGATTAATTAAAATTAAAAAAAAGAAATTAAATATTATAAAAACAAAATAAAATACAATAAAATACATAAATAAAAACACAATACAAAACAATATAATACAATAAAATACAATACAAAACAATATAATACAATACCTAATACAAATAATAATACAATACAATACAATGCAAAAACAATATAATACAATACAATACAATATAATACAATATAAATACAATGCAAAACAATATAATAATACAATACAATACAATATAATACAATACAATACAATGCAAAACAAGATAATACGACAATACAATACAATATAATACAATACAATACAATGCAAAAACAATATAATACAATACAATACAATGCAAATATTGGTAGAAGGATTAACTCGGGAAAGTGTCGAGGTCAAAAATTGTTAAGAAAAGTGAACCTAACATAAAAGGTAATTCAATACAAGGGTGTTGTGTTGTAACAAAGAAAAGATTGCTTGAGAAGCCGTTTAAAGCCAGAAAAACATGGAAGCGAACCAAATCATAAAACTGAGAATCAATTGAAAACAAAAAAAACAGAAAAAAAGATGAAAAAAAAAATCGGAAAAACAAAAGAACGAAAGAAACAGCAGAAAATCATATTTGAAGCGCATAAATCATATGTCCTATTCCGAACTGTTAACAACAAACAAGCAACAAACTAATGAGAAAATAAATAAAAAACAACGACACAAAAACAACAACAAAAAACTTAAAAAAAAGATAAACAAAAATAGAGAAACAAAAAGAAAACAAAACAGCTAACATCGACAACAGCACATCTCCCACTAATTTATATAGCGAACAACATCATTAGCAGACAGGTCCGCCAATCGCATCCACGCAAACTATAACTCCACGCGCAATCACTATCTTCATGCCAATATTTCGCCTCCCTTCAGTCACGCACACACACACACACACACACACACACACACACACACACACACATCACACACACACACACACACACACACACACACACACACACACACACACACACACACACACACACACACACACACACACACACAAACACAAACACACACACACACACACACACACACAACACACACACACACACACACACACACACACACACACACACACACACAAACAAATATACAAAAAACCCCACACACGATTTTTGTATATTTATATATATCTATAATGATACAACACATCAAAATTGAAAACTTTGGTGTATATATATGTATTTTTATTTTTTATATGCATACATACAATATTGAAAGCAATGAGCATCTTCAATGATGATTTTTCAAATGCATACATAAAGGTTTGTATACTCAACACTCCAATATACATACACATCTGTGACTTTGATAGGCATACAAAAGATATAGCCCTAGTGTATGGGACGGAGGCATACATACACATAACTCATCTATGTTTGTATGCAACTTCATGAGTGTGATGTGTTTTGAGAATATGTATGTATGGGTCTGTGGTTTTTTGTATGTGAGGAAGTGTGTATTCATGTGTATATGTATGTACGAGTGTTTGTATGTATGTATGCATGTATGCATATGAAGAAAGGAACATGAGCCCGTGTGTGTATGTGGATGTGTGCGTGTGCGTGTGTGTGTGTGTGCGTGTGTGCGTGTGCCTGTGTGCGGGGTAGGCATATAAAGCCTTTTGAATTGGAAAGCTTTGTCCTAATAATAAATGCTGGAATTTTGGTTGTATTGTGTAACGATTCGGAAACGCTAATGAGGACAATTAGTGGAGGTGATTACTGCTATAATTAACCACCACTCAATTATAAGCCTAATTGCTTCCAATTAAGTTGGTACTTTACGGTAATGTAAACGTTGAGTATTGTTGGAGAAGTGACTTTATCAACAGTATTATTTCATTGTCGTTTGACGAGAATTACTGCCTATTTTGCGAGTGATCGACATAGTACTGAGTAATTGAAGTTACATTCACACTGACGGGAGTTACCAGAAATTGTATTATGAACTTTGAAAATAAACTTGACAAAGAAACCTTCCAAAGGTAACATTTGAGAAAGAATGATGGAGAAACAATAAATCTTGATTTTCGTGAATATATTTTTTTGATAATAAAAACGAAAATTTCACAAAAAAATTAAAATATTCATTTAAATATATTTAAAAAAAGAAAATGTCATAAAAATTTAAATTCTAACGTTCGGCCCTTCCTCGTCAAAATTTTGTACTTAATACCGACTCAGTATTAACGTCCGCATCTTTTCATCTTTCCCTTTTTCCCACTTCGAAAAACTTTCAAAAACCATCAAAGTGTTAGTCCGATTTGAAAAAAAGTCTAGAAAACAGCTTTCAATTCAGAAATTGAAATGAAATTTCAAATTTCAGTTCAAAACTCGGCTTTATTTTGTCACCTCCCAAATGCTTTGATTAATTGAATATCTAATTAAACGTTTGTTAATCGTTTTAATTAGGTTTTTAATTGGAAAAAAGGCTCTCAGAAATCCGTTAATAGGTTGATTTTAATTTAATGAACTAATTACGGAGTCTCGTTTCATTGCAGCGCGTACGAAAAAGTTTAATTAAGGTACCAAAAACCATCTGATTTCCATGCCAACGTCTCAATGAAAGTTATTGAAGATCATCCATCCTTTTTTCTCATCCATCCATCCTTTTTTTTCATCCATCCATCTTTCAACCTCATCACTTCATCCATCCTTCAACCTCATCACTTCATCCATCCTTCAACCTCATCACTTCATCCATCCTTCATTTTCATCCATCCATCCCTTCTATTCATCCTTTACTTTTTTCATTCATCTTTCAAACTCATTCATCCATTTTTTCATTGTCATTTTCCATTTTTTTATCTCATTATTTTTGTTTTTTCTTCCATCCATCTTTCCATCCACCTCATCAGCAACCCATCCATCCATCAATTAACTTTTTCATTAAGTTCTTAATTAACTGATCTCCCGTCTCTTTCCAAACTCATTCACTCGTCTATCATTCTTTCAGTCAACCCTTCATTCAATCCATTCATTCATTTTACTATCCATTCATCATTCCATCCATCTATCCATTCATCATCCATTCATTCATTCATCCATAATTCATTCATTCATCCATCCATCAAATTATCCATCCATCAAATAATCCATCAATTCATCCATCCATTCATTCATTCATCCATCAATTCATCCATCTTGCCCGACTCCTCCAGCTGTGAGTTGTTTGTTGACTTATGGATTAGAAGTCACGTGTTAATTCAATACACATCCAAAAGCACTAATTAAAATCTATCAACGATCGTTTTTAATTTCTTTGGATGTCCTAATTAGTCGAAAATAGGTCAATTTTAATTTTAAAATGTTGATTTTTTTGAATTATTAACAATTTTGTAAAAAAAAGTTTTTTTTAAAAAAGATTGATTCATATTTTTAATTAAAAAAACTGAACTCTTTCAAATTTGAAAAAAACTCGCTAATGGATATTTTCATTGATTGGAAAAGAGTCAATAAATTAATGAGATGAAAACAACAACAGAAATAACACTTTGAAAATTAATAAAAAAAAAAACAAAATAAAAAAAACAAAATAAATAACAACAACAAAAATAACGCTCTGAAAACAACAACAAAATAAAAATATACAAATACAACAACAACAAAAAATCACTCTGAAAACAACAACAAAATAAACTATACAAATAATAACAACGAAAATATAAAATATAAATGAAGCCAACAACAACGTAAAGTATTGAAAAATTATAAAACAAAATAAATTAAAAAAACTATTAAAAAAAACAAACAAAAACAATTTAAAAATACAAACGAATAAAAACAATTTAAAAATACAAACGAATAAAAACAATTTACAAATACTAACGAATAAAAACTTCATTGGAATATTAAAACAACAAAATTATTTTGAAATTTGTTAATTTTGGTGCTGAATAAAGAGTAAAATATTAATAACCATAGAATAGAAATAATAATATCATAATAACAACACAATAATAAGAACTTAATTAATAAAAATATAAAAAAAACTTAAATAACCAAAAAAAATAATAAACAGTCCAGAAGTAACACTTTAGTTAATAACTCGAAACAATGAAAATAACAACACTGGTTTTATTTTAAGATATCTTTTTTGAAATTTTTAATTTCTTTAAAAATAATTTTTCGACAATTGTTAAACAAACATTTATAATGTATTGAGAAATTATATTTGATTTAATCACCAACAAATTCAAAAAAATTATATTTTTAAAAATTAATTTATTTAATTAAAATAATATTAATTAATGTTTGTAACTAAGATAATCTCAGAATGAGTTCCTTTCTAATTAGTCTATCTAACGCGTTAATAGCTTAACGCTATATAAATAATCATTTTTATTTTCTCTTTACAATTTGTAGGTAATTAGATTTTTAAAATACCTATTAATTAAGTAATCACCTCATCCGATTAGTTATAATTAACATTTTCCTCTATTTATTCTACTCACATCACTATTGATCTATGGAGAAGATCTTAAAAATAGCTTTTTTCAATATATTCAGTATATTGTTTCCAATAATTCCTTTAATAATTTTAGTTTCTCAAATCATTAAAAAAAATTATTCAAATTTAATTAGCTTTAATTCATTTTTATAATTAATCAACTGTTTATTCTTCCTAATTAACTCATTATTTTTCAATTAATTAGTTTTTTGACCGTTATTCAATTAACATTTTTCAAATTAATTATCTTTTTATCAACACACGCATACCTCCTCTGCTATATCCATCAAAGCTTTAATCATTTCAGAAGTTCAATTGTATATTTGTTCATCAGGCATGCTCAAAGTGGCTTCATCCATCCATCCATCCATCACTCTATCCTTCCATTCATTCATCCATCTATCCTTCCATTTATTCATCCATCTATCCATCTATCCATTCATTCATCTATCCATCCATCTATCCATCCATCTATCCATCCATCTATCCATCCATCTATCCATCCATCTATCCATCCATCTATCCATCCATCTATCCATCCATCTATCCATCCATCTATCCATCCATCTATCCATCCATCTATCCATCCATCTATCCATCCATCTATCCATCCATCTATCCATCCATCTATCCATCCATCAATCCATCCATCTATCCATCCATCTATCCATCCATCTATCCATCCATCTATCCATCCATCTATCCATCCATCTATCCATCCATCTATCCATCCATCTATCTTTCCATCCATCTATCCTTCCATTTATCTATCCTTCCATTTATCTTTTCTTCCTTCCATCCATCCATCCTTCCATTCATCCATTCATTCTCCCATGCATTCACTCATTCCCTCCTTTCTAATCCATTTGTGATAGTTGCAAAGAGGCTGAGTTTTGAGATATAATTTAAAAATTAATTCGACAAAAAATTCAAGTGTTTAAAAGTGGATTCCAATGCATCTCTATTATTAGCAATCACAGCGGTGACGGGCTGATTAAAATTTATCGTGTAACACCACCCATCCACACTCCCACTCCCTGACACAACCTCTGACTGGGTACCTGAATACCTTGGTGTATCATCAGCAGATACCACATCAAGGGGGGGGGGGGGGGGGGGTATAGAGAAAAGAATTTATTTTTCTTCTGGTATTAATTGTGTATTCTAATTGTGTATTCAAATAGTTCAGTCATCACTTCTTTATTTATTCTATTTGTTCTCCATATATTTGTTCTCCATATCATGTACTCAAATGTTCTTTTCTTATTAATAAATTTTGTTTTTGTATTAATTCGTTTATTAATGTTTTTATATGAACAGTTATTATTTATTATAATTTCAAACATCATTTTCAGTTTCATACTCATTTATTATTTTTATTGTTATTATTATTATTTTTTTAATTATTATTATTATTATTATTATTATTATTATTATTATTATTATTATTATTATTATTATAATAATAATAATAATTATTATTATTATACGATACACCGTGATATTATATTAGCTATAATTATATTATGTTAAATATAGTTTTAAAATATTAACTAAAACAAATTTAACATATTAACTAAAATATAATTATAATAAATATGATTATATTATATTAAATACAAAAATTTTATAAAGGATAAAATAGTGCTAAAATTCCTTCTGCTCTTCCAGTTTCTTTCTCTCAGATGTTCACCATCAGGCTAGGATGCTTTGAGAGGATATGGTACGCATAACGTCTAAACTCCAATTAACTGTGGGTGCAAGGGCTGATTAGTCTGATTAGCAATCTAATCAGATAATTAGAAACCTAATTAATTTTTTTTCAATTAAATTTGGTGGTTAGCGATTTATTAAATTGTTTTTTTTTATTACTTTATT
>OX387259.1:2048168-2058168 GCA_947562095.1 Branchellion lobata
GGATGGATGGGTAGAGGGGTGGAAAATGGATGGATGGATGGCGAGATGAAAAGAAGGGAAAAAATTGGATGTATGAATGGATAAATGGCAAGATGAATGGAGGAAAAGGAGAAGGAATGGATGAATGGATGGATGAATGTGAAGAGTGATGAATGGATCGATGAATTTGGAGATTGATGAATGAATGAATCAATAGACAATGAGAAATTAAAAAATGTGGAGAAGCAACAATAAAATGTAGTAAACAATGTATTTAGCAGTAAGTTCTCAGAAATATTGATGGATGTGAAGATGAATGAGTGGATTGATTTGTAGATGGATAGGTAGATGAATGGATGGTTGGATGGTTGGATGGATGGATGGATGGATGGATGAATGGATGGATGGATGGATGGTGATAGGTATGAGAATGGAATGAGAGTGGATGAGTTAATGAATGAGAAAAATGCGATCGAGGGTACCATTGGAATAGCAGTCGAATGTGAAAGTGCTGATTTATTTTTTGAGTGGAGATGAAAGAAACCCAGACATTCCAGTGGAGAAGAAGAAGGGGAAGATGAAGAGAAGAAAGGGAGGATGTGGAGAAGATGATAAAAAAGAAGAAGAAGAAGAAGAAGAAGATGATGATGAAGATGATGATGATGATGATGATGAGGATGATGATGATAATGAGAAAGAGAATGATAAAAAAAATGATGGAGAGATTGTGGAAAAGAATGATGGAGAGATTGTGGAAAAGAATGAGGAAGTAAGAAAATTTCAATCATTAAAAAAATCAACAATAAAAAGTTAAATTCTCTCGTCGTGGTCCTTTTCAATAATTTTTGAATTAATTGTCAATTAAGGCCTCATTCTTCGCAGCTTATCGTGTCAATTTTCATTTGTCAACACCATTGATTCTTTACAGCATCTGCATAAGGTTGTGCGGCCGTTACTTCCAAGCGTTACTTTGGGCGTTAATTAGGTTGTTGGTGTTAAAAGTTAAATGAAAGTTATAAGCCTTTGAATACCGGTTCAAAAGATCCCTAAATAACGATGTTCAAAAGCGTTAAAATAACTGAATAAAAGAGTTTAAACGTTAATGATAATATTAGCTATTATTAATGAATAATAATTATTAACCATTAAACTTTTGGTTCAAGACTTTCCATGTTGTTCGTTTGTGGGAGTCAGAAGCTCAAGTTTTTTTCTATTTCGTATTAAAACCGTTTTGAAGAGTCGTTATTTGAACGTTCCTATAAATCGCTGATGAAACTTAAAGCGGATATGAATTAGCTGTGATAGAAACGCGTTAATGTGTTATAAAAAAGCGATGAAAAATATAAGTTTTTATAATAATTTCAAAATTGAAGCCTCTTTAAAAGGAGTTTTTTTTATTTTGCCATAAAGAAGGAGTTGATTCGATAATAAAAAAAAGAATTTCTAAGATAAACAGGCATGAAAAAAATGAAATAAAAACCACTTTGTCGGCGGATTGGCATTAAGAATAAATCACGCACACACACGCACACACACACACACACACACACACACACACACACACACACACACACACACACACACACACACACACACACACACACACACACACACACACACACACACACACACACACACAAACAAACACACAAATTCTTCAAAGCATACTTGCATGAATCTGGAGAGGCAGGGTTATAACAAGGGTGTTCCTGATTCCTCTTAATTAACACTTTAAAGCTCAAATTAAGATGCATCTATGAGTAAAGGGGGTGGGTAGAGTGAATGGGTGGTGACGATAGGTGGGTGACGATGGGTGGATGAGGATGGGTGAATGGGTGAGGATGGGTAGAAATGGGTAGAGATGGGTGAATGGGTGAGGATGGGTGAATGGGTAGAGATGGGTGAATGGGTAGAGATGGGTGAATGGGTAGAGATGGGTGAATGGGTGAGGATGGGTAGAAATGGGTAGAGATGGGTGAATGGGTAAAAATGAGTGACGATGGGCGGGTGAGGAGGGGTGAATGGGTGCAGGCACTTGAGTGGGTGTACCTTCGTGGTTTGTTCGCTAGGCGGATTGAGTGAGTTTGGTGGATTTGAGTGTAGATATGAGTAGAACATGAGGAGGGTGAAAGATGGAATGAAGTTAGTTAATTTGAGGGAAATGAAGAAAATGAGAAAAAAAACGAGTAAATAATTTTTAAAAAACTAAAAAAAGTGAATAAATCGTTTTTCATGGTATGGTACTTTGAGATCAAAAAGGCGTGCTGGCTGGAAACATAGAAATACAGAGTGAGAAAAATCAAGACAACAATGGGAGATCGAAAAAAATAAGAAATAGAGTGGAGATTCTGATGAGAAAAGAATAAGCAAGAATGTTCATAATCAACCTCATCCACAGCGAGGAGAACTACCCGAAACTAGAACTCCCGTTTGTGTGGAAGACATGTTTCATTGCGACACTTTCTGACTTTTTTCATTTTATTTTTCTACCACCTCTTGCTTCAATTTTCCATTTTTCTGCTTCCAACACAAACCTCCCTCCTCCCTCTCATTTCCATCTTTTGCTAATTTTTCCAGTTTTGTTTACATTTTCTTTTCAAATCTTTTCAGTTTTTTAACCTTCTTCTGACCATTTTCATTTCAGTTTTTTAACCTTCTTCTGACCATTTTCATTTTTTTTTCTTACTTAAAAAAAACTTTATTTTTCCATATTTTTTGCGTTTTCTCCAACTCCTCCCCATCCATCCTCAGAGCACACATTTAACTTAATAACATCAGTTCGCCTAATTGCAGGCCTGCCCGTGATGTAATTGCGTAGATGACGTCATGTCGTGACGTAAGCACAACGTCCCCAACCAATCAGAACCTCTCTAGCAATTGGCACTTTGCTATGCTTAATTACGCGCGCTTCGTTTGATGGAAAGAAGCTGGCGCGATGAACGAGTGAAGGAAGGAGCGCGGTAGGATGGATGAATGAAAAGAAAAAAGTAAAAAATAATAATTGAAAAATAAGATAGAAAAAATGAAACTAGAAAAAAACTTTCAATAAATAAGGAAAAAAAATACGTGCTTTCGGAAAAAAAGGTTTTGTGCATAAAAAATGGAAAAAAAAATTTGTTGAAAGATCAGTAGGAATATTGAAAAATCAAAAAGTAAATAAAAATAACGAATTGGGAAATAAAAATAAAAATGATGATTACAACAAAATACAAACACGAATATTATCATAGTGGCATTAACCCCGTAAAGTTTTGAGCCTCAAAAAGATTTTTTGAAGTATAAATCAGTCAGGAAGGTTTTTGCTGCTTAAAGACATTCGTTCCGGTGGTGCCTTGAGTAACACAGCTCTGACGACGGCACATCAACTTAACCCTCGAATTAATGACAAACCCAAACATACAAGCAGGCATACATACGAATACATATAGGTGTATGCGTATACGGATAAAGACATACATTAAAAGGCGTGCACACGCGCGCGCACACATACACGCGCACACACACACACACACACACACACACACACACACACACAAACACACACACACACACACACACACACACACAAACACACACACACACACACACACACACACACACACACACACACATACACACACACGCATACACACACACACACACACACACACACACACACACACACACACACAAAACACACACACTCACACACCCACATACACACACAAGAACATGAAAACTAAGCGGAGCAGAATAATGATTAGGGAGGTTTAGGAAGGGCGACCTAATTACACGCGATGTGACGTCACCGGCCTGACCTAATTACCTGCACCGTAAGAGCTTATAATAATGACCATTCGTTGAACTTCTGCATTTGTGTGTTTGTCTTTGTGTGTGTGTGTGTGTGTGTGTGTGTGTGTGTGTGTGTGTGTGTGTGTGTGTGTGTGTGTGTGTGTGTGTGTGTGTGTGTGTGTGTGTGTGTGTGTGTGTGTGTGTGTGTGTGTGTGTATGTGTTTGTGTGTGTTTGTGTGTGTGTGTTTTTATAAAAGTTTGTGTGAATGTGTTTATCCAGGCATTTGTCTTCGTATTCTTCAGACCCCTTATTACACCCCGGATTTAAGCTTGACTTTTTTTTTACACGCTTTCATTATCCTCCACTAAACATCCTCTCAACCCCCTCTCACTCCTCTTTCTTATTTCCATCATTCCTTTCTCAGCCTCCATCAATTTTCGAACTCTATTTTTCAAAATTCACTTTTCATTAAATCCTTCCCCATTTTTCCACTCCATCCCCCCATTTCATTCACCCATTTTTTCGCTGCAAACTGATTTTTCTTCTTTCTCTCCCACTCTTCCTTCACTCATTCTTCCATCCATCTTCTCATCTCACCTTCACCACTTTTTTTCTTTCTTTGCATCCATCTTCATCCTTCTCTCCACTCCTATCACTCTAACTCTCACCCCACTATTAATACAAAACAAAACAAAACAAAACAAAACAAAACAAAACAAAACAAAACAAAACAAAACAAAACAAAACAAAACAAAACAAAACAAAACAAAACAAAACAAAACAAACAAAACAAAACAAAAACGAATTTTATTATAGTGGCATTAACCCCATAGAGTTTCATAATCACCCTAACCCCACCCAACTTTACTCATTCTTCACTCCTTTGTTCTCCCCATCTCCTTCCTCTTCCCCATCTCTTTCCTCCTCCCCATCTCCTTCTTCTTCCCCATCTCCTTCCTCCTCCCCATCTCCTTCTTCTTCCCCATCTCCTTCCTCCTCCCCATCTCCTTCTTCCTCCCCATCTCCTTCCTCCTCCCCATCTCCTTCCTCCTCCCCATCTCCTTCCTCTTCCCCATCTCTTTCCTCCTCCCCATCTCCTTCCTCCTTCCCATCTCCTTCCTCCTTCCCATCTCCTTCCTCCTCCCCATCTCCTTCCTCCTCCCCATCTCCTTCCTCCTCCCCATCTCTTTCCTCCTCCTCATCTCTTTCCTCCTCCCCATCTCTTTCCTCTTCCCCATCTCCTTCCTTTTCCCCATCTTTTTCTCTTTCCCCATCTCTTTCCTCTTCCCCATCTCCTTCCTCCTCCCCATCTCCTTCCTCCTCCCCATCTCCTTCTTCTTCCCCATCTCCTTCCTCTTCCCCATCTCCTTCCTCTGCCCCATCTCCTTCCTCTTCCCCATCTCCTTCCTCTTCCCCATCTCCTTCCTCCTCCCCATCTCCTTCCTCTTCCCCATCTCCTTCCTCTTCCCCATCTCCTTCCTCTTCCCCATCTCCTTCCTCCTCCCCATCTCCTTCCTCTCTCCCATCTCCTTCTTCTTCCCCATCTCCTTCCTCTTCCCCATCTCCTTCCTCCTCCCCATCTCCTTCCTCTTCCCCATCTCCTTCCTCCTCCCCATCTCCTTCCTCCTCCCCATCTCCTTCCTCCTCCCCATCTCCTTCCTCCTCCCCATCTCCTTCCTCTTCCCCATCTCTTTCCTTTTCCCCATCTTTTTCTCTTTCCCCTCCCTTCCTCTTCCTCATCTCCTTCCTCCTCCCCATCTCCTTCCTCCTCCCCATCTCCTTCCTCCTCCCCATCTTTTTCTCTTTCCCCTCCCTTCCTCTTCCCCATCTCCTTCCTCCTCCCCATCTCATTCCTCCTCCCCATCTTTTTCTCTTTCCCCTCCCTTCCTCTTCCTCATCCCCTCCTTCTTGCCAATCTTCCCTTCCTCCCCCGTGACAAAGAGTTTCATTAGAAAGAGGGGACATGTTAAATCATGTGCAAGTACTACACTGCAATTTTAAATGCCTTCACGCCTATGCTTCTCTGTCACTGCGTGTTTATGTCTTTGTGTGTGCGTGCCTCTGTGTGTGTGTGTGTTTGTGTGTGTGTGTGTGTGTGTGTGTGTGTGTGTGTGTGTGTGTGTGTGTGTGTGTGTGTGTGTGTGTGTGTGTGTGTGTGTGCGTGTGTGTGCGTACGTGCGTGCGTTTGTTGTTTTAATGTGTTCGGCGTATTTGCTCAATGGTGGTTTAAAAATCTTTCGCGATTTTTAGTTTCTTCGGCTTTTTTTTCATCCGTTATTTTTTTTTTTTTCATTTTTTTCCCTTCAATTTTGATCGTTTTTTTTGTTCTGCAGTCAGTTTTGCTTGATGATTTATCCTTCGACAACTTCCATTGTGTTGTCGTGTTTGTGGATGTGCAAAAAATAATTCATTTTTGCTGAAGTTTTGTTAAGCGTGCTTTGGATTTATTTTTGTGGTAAAAAAAAATTCTTAAATTTGTTTTTGTGCAAATTCAATTAATTTTTAATTTTCAAATTAATATCGGAAATGAGTTTTTTAACTTGAAAAGAAAAAAACCGCTATATAAAGTCTGAGCTTTTTTCGTGTTCTATTTTTATATATTTTCAACGTGTCAAAATTTCAGACTAAAAATTTTATTTGTGTGTGTGTGTGTGTGTGTGTGTGTGTGTGTGTGTGTTTGTGTGTGTGTGTGTGTGTGTGTGTGTGTGTGTGTGTGTGTGTGTGTGTGTGTGTGTGTGTGTGTGTGTGTGTGTGTGTGTGTGTGTGTGTGTGTGTGTGTGTGTGTGTGTTCACGCGTGTCTTGATGTGTATGTGTTTTTTATGTGTTTTGGTTCAATTTTCATGTGTCGGTGTCAATACTTTTTTTACTTTTTCGTGAACGTACCCGGTATTGTACTCATGAATCACCCAGTAATTTACTTACAAAATACTCGTAGTACTTACGAATAATACCTTAAAATCACAGTAAGTATCTAACACTGTCGAAATACCCACGCAAATACCCTCGATCTGTTTTCTATACACACTCATACCCTAAGACCACATGAATAATCATACCGGAAATATAATCGTATACGTTTTCATACACCTGTGCATACAATAACCATTTTATACACTTCCATACAATGGTTATACCACCATAAAATGGGTATACCACCATACAATGGGTATACCACCATACAATGGGTATACCACCATACAATGGGTATACCACCATACAATGGTTATACCACCATACAATGGGTATACCACCCTACAATGGGTATACCACCATAAAATGGGTATACCACCATACAATGGGTATACCACCATACAATGGTGTATACACTTGAATACCAAGTTATGTTTCTCCTCGTACGCGGCACAATGCAATACTTGCTTTACACCCCTCCGCAAGCATAAATAATCATTTGCAGCTTTCCTCTCTTCCTCCTTCTATATCCTTCTTTGTATGTGTCTGTGTTTATCTGTGTGTGTGTGTGTGTGTGTGTGTGTTTGTGTGTGTGTGTGTGTGTGTGTGTGTGTGTGCGTGTGTGTGTGTTTGTGTGTGTGTGTGTGTGTGTGTGTGTGTGTGTGTGTGTGTGTGTGTGTGTGTGTGTGTGTGTGTGTGTGTGTGTGTGTGTGTGTGTGTGTGTGTGTGTCCAGGTGTGTATCTATGTGTATTTGTGTGTATTTGTGTGTTTTTATAGAAGTCTTGATGTATCTGTCATTGTATGTGTACTTGTATGTTTTTTTGTTTTTTTCTTTATTGTTTTTCTTGTCTTTTTTTCTGTGTGAATTTTTAGATTCAAATAGTTAATGGAAAATTTTCAAATCAAATCTTTTTAAAAATAAAATAATAAAAATATTTTTTTTTCCAATGTAAAAAAAATCCGAAAATAATGTCTCTTAAACATACATTTTTCATATTCAAAAAAATAATTTTATGAATTCCGATCTAAAATTAATTTTTTTCTTTTTTAGACCTTTCTAGAATTTCTTGAAATGTTGTGTTGAGGGTCGCTGGATGTTATGTGGGACGGAGTACTTCATTGTTTTTTTGTTTTTTTTTTTTAAATTTTTTTTCTTTTGTTTTTTTTTTCGTTTTGAATTTTTTATGTTTTTTTTTCGTAATATTTTTTATTTTCCGTTTTTTGATGTTTTTTAATTTTATTTTCATTATTAAAAAAAATTAGTAAAGAAACAGCTAAAAAACTAGAAATATACAAGCAACAACATAACGATCAATACTAAACTAATACAACAACAAAACCATTTCACAACAACAACAACACCACCACAACAAAAAAACTAGCTTGGCAACACCACAGCAACAACAATACAGCAGCAAACCAGCACCATAACCACAACATTACAACAGCAACACCCAACACCCCGACAACAACACCAAGACTCAAACAACAACACCACAACAACAAAGACAACAACAACACAACAACAACAACACCACAACAACACAAAAAAAACACAACAACAACACAACAACACCACAATAACACAACAACAACACCACAACAACATAACAACACCACAACAACACCACAACAACAACACCACAACAACACCACAACAACAACACCACCAGCATAACAACAAGGTCGTTTATCATTAATACTTTCATAATTACGGCATTCAAGACTTTATAATGGAGAATTTACTTTATGAAGAATTATGACCTTGTGTGTCCCTTGTCGAAGAATGCAAGTGTGTGTGTTTGTGTGTGTGTGTGTGTGTGTGTGTGTGTGTGTGTGTGTGTGTGTTTGTTTGTGTGTGTGTGTGTGTGTGTGTGTTTGTTTGTGTGTGTGTGTGTGTGTGTGTGTGTGTGTGTGTGTGTGTGTGTGTGTGTGTGTGTGTGTGTGTGTGTGTGTGTGTGTGTGTGTGTGTGTGTGTGTGTGTGTGTTTGTGTTTGTCTGTTTGTTTTTCTGTCTGTATGTGTATGTTTCTTTTAATTTTTTATTAATTTTTTCATTAATTTCGTATAAATTTATTAATTTATTTCTTAGAGGGGAACATCAACAACGTCATAGTTGTAGTTTGAAAACAAAAAAATTTCGTTTTGCAACTAAAAACGTTGATTCCAAAATTATTTTCAAAAAAATTAACTTGGTTGACAAAAAATAAAGAAAAAAAAGGAGAGAAAACGATGGAGAGGAGATGGAAGAAGATAAAAAAGAATGAAAAGTTAAATAAAAAGATAGTGATGGAAGGGAGGGTAAAAAGGTAGTGAATAAGAGAGAGACAAAAATGGGAGGGGTTAGGGTGGTGAGTGGATGGGGGGGAAAAGGTGGGGGAGGGTTGGTGGTAGGCGGATGAAGGGGAATGTGAGGGGGATGGAGGGAGGGGGGTGTGAGGTGGATGGAGGGAGGGGATGTGAGGTGGATGGAGGGAGGGGGGTGTGAGGTGGATGGAGGGAGGGGGGTGTTAGGCAGAAGTGGAATTATTCTTGAGGGTGTTGAACTCATTCATCCTTCTTACACTGCCATGTAGTCCTTTGTTATGAGCTTTGTGTGAGGCGTGGAAATATGAAAGAAAGAAAGAAAAAAAAAGAAAGAAAGAAAAAAAGAAAGGAAGAAAGAAAGAAAGAAATAGAAAGAAAGAAATAAAAAAAATATAAAAAAAAGAAGAAAGAAACATGATAGAAAAAAAGAAAAAAAATGGATAAAAAAAATTTGAACTATGGTTATTTTAAAATTGAGGGAATCTTATAGAAAGTTAGAAGAAAAAATAGAAGTTATAGAAGTTCGATTAGATAGAGTTGCTCGTTTTGAAACGAAATTACAAAAAGGTAGTGGTAAAAAAACGAGAGAAAAGATGGAAAAGAGAGAGGGGGGGGGAGGTGAGAGTGAAACAAGACGGTGGAAAAAGTGGGAAGGAAAGAATTGAGGCCCAACGTCGATTGAGAATTGCTTATATGGAGGATTGAGGAAAAATGCTTTGAAAAGAATCTTTATTTTAAAAAATGTGAAAAAAAAAAATCGAGTTTTTCAAAAGAAAAAAAATTTATCAAAACAATGAGAAGAAAGAAAAAAAAATAGTGAAAAAAAATACAAATAAAGTAAAAAAAAGAAAAAAAGAAAAAAAGAGGAAAAAAAGATTAGCCTACAAAACTATTCATAATCCAGTTGAAGTTGGGAGCGTTTTATGCCTCTTTACAGCACAACCAAAAAGAGTCGAAAAAAAGTTAAATCATTGTTATAAAAACATTTTTTTCGTTTTTTTCAGTTTTTTAAATGTATTTTTTTGTATTTT
>OX387259.1:2063168-2070668 GCA_947562095.1 Branchellion lobata
AAATAAAGAATAAAAAAGAAGAAGATGAAGAAAAGAGTGAGAAAGAGAAGGAAAAAGAAAAAAAAGAGGAAATAGAAGAAAAAAAAAAGAAAAATATGAAAAACTGAAAAAAGGAGAAAAGAAATAGTGAAAGGAGAGGATGAGAAGAAGGAAAAAAAAGAAGAATAGGAGAAAGAAAAGGAAAAAAAAAAGAAAAGGAAGAAGCAGAGGATGAAAAAAAAGAGAAGAAAGAAGTAAAGGAGGAGGAAGAAGAAAAGGAAGAAAAAGAAGAAGAGGAAGAAGAAGACAATGGTGATAGCTATGGGCTGCTTCTAACTTAATTGACAGACTACACTTTAGGCAGGGGGAGATAAAGATGTATGAATGGAAGAAGAATGGACGAATGAATAGATGATGAATTCTTGGATGAATGAAAAATGAATTAATTCAAAAATAAACGTCGACATGGGAAGGTGGATAAAAAAATTAATGTAAAAGAAAAATAAGAAGAAAAAAACTATAAATGAATAAATGTGTGGGCAGGTAGATGGATGGATGGTTGGATGAATGGATGGTTGGATGAATGGATGGTTGGATGAATGGATGGTTGGATGAATGGATGGTTGGATGAATGGATGAAAGGATGGACGAATAAATGGATATGCAGATGGTTGGACAAACGAAAGAATGGATGGATGGATGGACGGATGGATGGACGGACGGATGGATGGATGGATGGATTGATGGATGGATAGATGGATGGATAGATGGATGGATAAATGGACGAGGCTCAGAAGAACAATGAAGAAATATGTGAATAGAGAGAGATGAAGGGATAAAAGGTTTCAATTGAGTTATCATCTATCAAAAAATAATAATATAAAAAAAACAACGTAACATAAAAATCTCATGAACAAAAAAAATCATAATAGTTTAAGTACACACAAAAAAAGAAATTATTAGGAGAGATAAAAATAATAATACAATATAAATAACTAATAAGATGAAAATAATTGAAAAATAAATAATAAAAATACTTCTGCATAACAATAAATTGATAAATAATTCTATAATTAATCTTTATAAATAATAATAATTCTATAAATTATTATGATTATTATAATTATAATTATTATAATCTTTATAAATAAAATTCTATTTTGGTCCTAAGATCAATCTTTTGGTTCAATTTATCAATTGAAAACACGGAAACTCACATTCCAAGGATTAAAAATTTGAGAATTTTTGAAGACATATATTGCCTGGAAGGGAACCTTTGAGGCCAGAACCAGTTCATTTATCCGGATCATGGACTGCTTTCAATTAAAATATTTTCATTTCGGAACAATAAAAACACACTCAAATTTCAACTCGCTTCAACCCACCCCTTCACCTCTTTCACCCTATTTTATTTCACACTTTTCTTCTCTCACTATCTACTTTCTCACCACCCTCTCCCTTCTCACCCTCTCTTCTCTCACTCTCTCTTCTCTCACTCTCTCTTCTCTCACTTTCTCTTCTCTCACTCTCTCTTCTCTCACTCTCTCTTCTCTCACTCTCTCTTCCCTCACTCTCTCTTCTCTCACTCTTTCTTTCCTCACTCTCTCTTCTCTCACCCCTTTCTTTCTTACCCACCTTCCTTCATCATAATTTTCGACCCATCCTCCTCATTACACTGAGTCTGGTTCAACAATTCTTTTTCTTTCTATTATTCTTTTTCTATTCACTCTATCTCATCCGTCACTCTCATCCTTCCGTCCTTCAATCATTTTTCCATCCCCTCCCTAACATCACTTTTTTACCCCCTCAGGATTCTTGATGATGTCATCAAGTTTATTGGAACCCTGTTCAGACAACGAAGGTTTCAAAAATTATAACAAACAACTAAACAAAAAGAACAACAACAACAACAACAACATCATCAACAACAAAAACAACAACAGAAGCTATATCAACATAAACAACACCAACAAAAATTATACCAACAAAACCAACAATAAATACCTCAACAACAGCAAAAACAACAGCAACATTTATTTCAGCAACAACAACAAAGAAGTCAACAGCGATTTTAATATTGTTTCTAGTCGTTTTCTTTCTAATAGTACAGCGGGAAAATACTTAAATAACAACAGCAACAGCAACAAAAACAACAACATCAACAGCAACATAAAGAACTGTAGCTACAACAACAACAACAACAACAAATATGTCATGAAAAACAACAGCAACTTTTACTCATACAAGGAAAACCCCCTCAAAAATTCTTGGTTTTTCAACCAAAAAACCAAGAACGACTACTTCAACAATTACCAGCAACAACAATTCAAACAGTTACAACAACAACAATATCAACAACAACAGCAGCAGCAGCAACAACAACAACAGCAGCAACAACCACTACAACAAAAACAGCAACAAAGCAACGAGATAACCAAGCCTATTACAACGCCGTCCAAACAACCTTTTTTATCAGACCAGTTCACCACAGCCTCAACCACCACCCTTCCTCCTTCTACTCCTTCATCCGCCACTTTTTCTTTTCCAAATTCACTCCCTTCTAACCCTTCTTTTTCTATCTCAACTTCTTCCATCAACAGCTCCACCATCAACAGCTCCACCACAAGCACCTCCATCTCAACTTCCACCACAAATCCCACCATCTTCACCACCACTCCACCAGGCCACCCCCCTCCTCCCTCATTCGTCCCTCTCATGCCTTCTCGACCTGACTGCAAGAATATTTCTCCCCATGATGGTCACATGACTATTGTTTGTCCTCCATTCCACATATCAACCCCATCCTCTTCTTCCTCTTCCTCCTTCCCATCAACAACATCATCTTCCTCTTCTTCCTTTTCTTCTTTAACAAAATCATCTTTTTCCTCTTCTTCTTCTTTATTAACAACATTATCTTCTTCTCCTTCTTCTTCAACCACAACTTCATCTTATTCTACTTTTTTTTCTACAGAATCATCTGTTTCTTTATCCTTTTCATCTTCACTTTCGTCTTCAGCTTGTTCTTCATCATCGTCATCGTCGCCATCACCATCATCATCATCATCATCATCATCATCATCATCATCATCATCATCATCAATAGCATTTACAACTTTCAATTCATCATCTTCATCAATTTTACCCCTTCTTTCCACCACCACCTCCACCACCACCACCACCACCACCACCACCTCCACCACCACCACCATCACCACAAGCAGTCACAATACACCATTAGTCAATGGAATCCATACCTCCCAAAATCTCCAATCTCTTCCATCCAACCCCACGCCTACAGTTTCAATCTCACCTCCTACTTCCTCCTCCTCCTCCTCTTCCACTTCCCTCCCCTTCGTGGGAAAGATCTTCCATAGAAACAACCTCATAGTAGCTTTCTCCAATGACAACCACGTGGTTTCTGACCTCGACGCAGAAGAGGTACTGCAAGAAATTTTAATTACTCCTCTTCCCGAAGTTCCCGTTGGCAAGCTATCATTTTTATTGATACTTTTGTCGGCCAAGTCTCAGCGAGACGACTCTACAAAGGCAATACGAGATGCATGCACGACACATCACTATGCAATAGAACCTCTTTCGAACAACCAGCAACAACGACAACAACAACAACGACAGCAACAACAACAGCAACAACAACAACAGCAGCAGCAACAACAACTGAAACAACCATCCACTTTTCCTCTTCTCCGTTTGTGTAGCGTGTGTAAGGTGACTTTCGCAACAGCTGAGGCTCTTTTGGAACACTCCAAAAGCCATCATTCTTTCACCGTTCCTTCAAACTCTTTCCCCACCCTCTCTCCCACCCTCTCTCCCACCCTCTCTTCCACCCTCTCTCCCACCCTCTCTTCCACCCTCTCTCTCACCCTCTCTCCCACCCTCTCTTCCACCCTCTCTTCCACCCTCTCTTCCACCCTCTCTTCCACCCTCTCTTCCACCCTCTCTTCCACCCTCTCTTCCACCCTCTCTTCCACCCTCTCTTCCAACTCTTCTTCAAACTCCTCTCCCAACCAGTTTTTGAGTTTTCTTTCTAGCCACTCGCTGTTGCTGCACCATTCAAACTCCTCCTTGCAACTGAGCCTCCTCCTGTCTCCCGTCCAATTAAACCCGCGTGATGAAACATCAACCAAACCAACCTCCAATCCACATCCCATATCCCATCCCCATCTCGGTTCTACTTCTCGCCCCTTATGCTATTCTACCTCCCAACCCAACTTTCATTCTAGCCACAATCCTCCCTTTGACACCAACGTCTACTCTAACCAAAATGCCAATATTCAAGCCAATTTCCATCCGAACCACTCTATCACGCAATCCACCCTTAACGACATCAAACCAGACAAATCCACTCTACCTCCCTACACCACAGATGTGTCTAAAACACCACCGCCGCCACACAAACAGCTCCAACAACCACAACAACAACAACAACAAAAATCACAACAACAAAAATCCCAACAACAACAATCCCAACAACAATCCCAACAACAATCCCAACAACAATCCCAACAACAACAACACTCCCAACAACAACAACACAGTCCAGTTTTGGACTCTTCAAAAATCAAACTCGAACTGATAGACGATGGTCCACAAGAAAGCGCCTTCAACGCCAGCTCAGAAATGGACTTGAGCGTATTGTGTAGACTGAGGTCTAGCGACTGGAATTTCACACAACACATGGCTTTTTTGGCGAATAACATAGGGGTCCAGGGTGGTAGAGACGTGAGTGAGGACGAAAAACTTTTCCAAAACACCGTCTTTAACGAACTTACCTCTAAGAAATTCTTCCAGAATTCTGTAGCTCGTAACAACAGCAGCAACAGCTTGCTTTACTTCGGTAACAACGAGGAAGATATCTTGCCAGCGTCCCATTTCAGCCACCATCATCACCACCATCACCATCAGCAGCAGCAACAACAACAACACCAACATCTTCATCACCAACAACAGCAACAACAACAGCCACAACAACAGCCGCTTTTGACCATGAGAAACTCTTGTAAGATGTTGAAGTGCCCCAAATGCAACTGGCACTACAAGTATCCTGAAACTCTGGAGATTCACATGAGGGAAAAACACCCCGAAAGCGAGTCTCAGTGTGTTTTGTGCATCAGGAACCAGCCACACCCGCGCCTTGCAAGGGGTGAAGCTTACACGTGTGGCTACAAGCCGTACCGTTGTGACGTCTGCAACTATTCCACCACCACCAAGGGCAACCTCAGCATCCACATGCAGTCAGACCGACACATGAACAACATTCAGGAGCTGCATAGCCTTGGCAACAACAACAGCAACAACGCCTGCAACACCTACAGCAACCAGCCGTCGTCAGCTGTCGCCGCAGCAGCTGTGGTTGCTATGGCGGCCCAGTTGACGTCACAAAACGCCGTGACGCCCGTCACATCAATGCTTGACTCAAAACTTTCTCCGTCCACCTCTCCGTCCGCCTCTACCGCTTCTGACGTCATCAGAACCGATGGCGTCATGACCGCCATGCACAAGTATGACGTCAAATTCCAGAGTAACAGATCACCATGGCGATGTGACGTATGCAACTACGAAACCAACATTGCCAGGAACCTACGTATACACATGACGTCAGAAAAACACATCCATAATCTCTCCATCATGCACCAGCTACATGACGAACGTCATGTCATCGACGACAAAACTGACGTCACTGTCAAAAAAGAAGCCGTAGATGAACACGTAGACAAACACGCAGACAAACACGTGGAAAACAAAAACGTCAAAGCTTTTCTGCCTTTTTTTCCGTTTGATCTGCAGAAGGCAGTTGTCCCCTTCAAACACTTCCCAGAACTTACGGAGCGTTTGTTCCATTGCGTCACGTGCTGCAACTTTGGAACGGATTTGCTGGAAGAGTTACACCAGCACGAACAGGTCGACAGGACAGGTGACTCGGAGAAAGAGGGAATCATGATGGTTGGTGGAACTTACATATGCTCGCTGTGTCAGTACAAGTCCAACCTCAAGGCGAACTTTCAGCTTCACTGCAAGACCGACAAACACTTGCAACGTCTGCAGCTGATCATGCACGTGAGGGAAGGTGGTCCGAAAAACGAATGGCGTCACATCCACGTGGGAGCGTCGTCACCACACCTTGTCAGCGTTCGCTGCAACGCCTGCGACTTCGGAACCAACAGCGTCTACAAGCTTCAAGTACACACTTCAGACCCGGAACATACCACTAACACAGCCCTCTTCTTCGACCTTTTGGCCCGAGAATTGAGACCTCATAGAGAGTCCGGGGGTCTCTCCAGTGGCGGTGGTGGTAGTGGTGGAAGTGGTGGTGGTAGTGGTGGCGGTGGTTCAACGTTTGATTCGAGGAGGTTTTCTTGTGGTCCGTGTGGCTACTTCACAGGTGTTCGACTTCTTTTCGCCAGACACCTCAGTACGCCACAACATCAGGCGCTTGAACATCGTCTGCTGGAACAACACCTCCTGTCTCCCCACTCCTACCTCAATAACAACAACAGCTCTACCAACAACAGTAGCAACATTGGTGGTAATAACAATAGTAATAGCCAGATTAATAATATGAATGTTAATAATAGTAGTTTCATCAGCTCTAACGCCAAAGGTAGCAGTAATAATGTTAATAATAACAAAAATAATATTAATAATATGAATAATAAATTGTGTAGTCTGAACTCTCCATTCAACAGCAATAAAAACAACAACATCAGCAACACTAATAATAATAATAATAATAACAATAATAATAATAGTAATAGCATCAATAACCATATGCTTTTTCTGCAAAACCTACACACTCAAATGACACGAAATTTCAACAACAGCATCAACAACAACAGCAACAACATCAACAACAACAACAGCAACATCAACAACAACAGCAACAACAACAGCAACATCAACAACAACAACAACAGCATCAACAATAACAGCAACATCAACAACAACAACAGCAACATCAGCAGCAACAACAGCAACATCACTAACAATAACAGCAACAGTTACAGCAACAACAACTGCAACAACAGTTACAACAACAACAACAATTCTATTATTCCTGGTTAGTCCAATAAACGTTCACCCACCACACCAGCAACATATGAATTCCGTCAACACCAGCTGTCGGTCTTATTAAACATAAATTAACTATTATTTTATTCTAGAAATACTTATATCATAGTTCAATAATAACAATAAAAGCCTAAATAATACAATAAAAATAACATAAATGAAAAATAACACAAATAATAAAAATAAAAATAATTATAAAAATATGCTTTTTATTAATTGATAATATATAAACTACATTACAATGACCATTCCGCTGAAAGGAATTACTTAGTGGTAGATGCCATTCATTTATATAGCGTAAAATTTGTCATTTGTAAAATTTAAACGTATTTTCTTCATGTAGCAAACAATAACTCAATTTATGTGATGAATTTATATAGCTTATAATCTTAATGAATTTATATAGCGACAAATTTAGCAATTTATATGCAATAT
>OX387259.1:2075668-2085668 GCA_947562095.1 Branchellion lobata
TTTTTACCCTTTCTATCTCATCATTCTTATTCTCATCCTCATCTCCACCCTCATCTCCACCCTCATCTCCACCCTCATCTCCACCCTCATCTCCATCATCATATTTATTCTTTCTTCTTAGACCCTTCATTTTTCTTTCTTTTTATTGAATTTGTTTCTTTTTCTATTTTTTTCATTTATTTTTTTTTAATTTTTCTTTTCACAATTATCAAAGACCTTCCTCTCACCATTCTCTCATAAATCTATATAGAAACCTTCTTCTATTTTCTTGTCCCTTTTTATCACCTTTTTATCTCAATATCACCTTCATTATGTTTTTTTTTTTGAATCTTCTTTTTTTTTTTTTCTTTTTTTCTTTTTTTTTTTTTTTCTTTTTTTAAATTTTTTTTTCTTTCTTTCCTGAATTTTTTTCTGAATTTTTTCGTTTTTTTATGAATTTTTTTTTTCATCCTTTTTTTTCCTTCTTTATCTTTTCTTTTTTTTTTCTTTTTTTTCTTCCCATCACTTTTCACACCACCAACACCGATTGATTTCATGCTTTTCTGCAAAAAAATAACGATGAGTTTTAACAAAATTTCAGCAAAAACAAACAACAAACAACAAACAAACCCCCAATAAAAGTACCTGAAAAATGCAAAAACAACATATATAAAAACTTTTGTAAAACTGATAAATCAAGAAAAAATGTGAAAAAAGCAAAAACATGTTAAAAAAAACTATCCTACAAATAAAAAAACGAACAAATGAACCAACAAGTGAACAAACAAGTAAATGAACAGTCTAACAAACGAACCAACAAACGAACCAACAAACGAACCAACAAACGAACCAACAAACAAACCAACAAACAAACCAACAAACAAATCAACAAACGAACCAACAAACAAACCAACAAACAAACCAACAAACAAACCAACTAACGAACCAACAAACAAACCAACCAACGAACGAACAACAAACAAACCAACAAACAAATCAACAAACGAACTAACAAACGAACTAACAAACGAACTAACAAACGAACTAACAAACGAACGGAGAAAGAACATGAGACGAGGGACTCTTGGCAAGAAGACTTCTTGGAAACCCATTTTTTTATGGCCTTGCTCATGTTTTAATGACTTGTTGGTTTTTTTATGTTCGCGTTCGCATTTATAAACATTGATATTTATATTAGAACAAATTTTTTAATTATATTTTTTGAGGTTTTTTAGATATGTTTTTCATTGAAATAGTTTTTAAATTATATTTTAAATAATAAATTAAGATTTAAAACTGAAAAAAAGGATATAATCGAAACGAAAGAACATTCGACGTATAGAAAAATTTCAAAAATATGGAAACTGGGTTAGAAAAACTGAAAAAAACGAATAATCAATATTGAAAACTATTTTAAAATACATTCAAATAATTAAACACTTTACAAAAATTAAAAAAATTAATATAAAAAAATTGCAAATTAAAAAAATATTTAAAGCCAAAAAAATTTTTTAAAAACTTGAAAAAAGAAAAATCTGAAAAAAAAGAAAAATCTGAAGAAAAACAGAAAAAAACCTGAAAAAACTGAAAAAAAATTGAAAAAAAAAACTGTAGGAGGAGTAGTATTAGTTAAACGTGAGACGTAATGCCGATTGAGACGTAGTCGATAAAATGTGATGAAACATATTTTGTTTTTATGGCTGGTTTATTAACGAGACTAGCAACTGTTGTGTCTGGGTTGTTAAAGACACATTACTCTGATGGCTCTGTACATGGGAGTGTGAGTGAATGAATGGGTGAATGAATTGAGTGAATGGATGGGTGAATGAATTGAATGAATGGATGGGTGAATGAATTGAATGAATGGATGGGTGAATGAATTGAATGAATGGATGGGTGAAGGGATTGAATGGATGGATGGGAAAATAAATATGAATGGATGGTTGAAGGAATGGATTGAAAGAACGGTGGGTGAATGAATTCAATGATGTAAATGGATGAATGGGTGGAAGGAGGGGTGTAGAATATATGGATGAGTGGATGGATGAGTTGATGGGTAAGTGAAGGGTTGAAGGGTTGATTAAAAAGATGAAAAAAGTTGGTTGGTTGGATGTTTTACTGGTTGGTTTGATGGTTGACTGGATGGTTAGATGGTTGGATATTTTATTTGTTGGTTGGCTGGATGGTTAGATGTTCAGGTGTGTATCTAGACGGGTGAATGGACGAATGGATGGATGATTTGATGAAAGAATGATTGAATGGATGGGTGGATTGGTTGGTGGATGATTGAGTTCATACGTTAATGGGTTATGGGAAAGTGTGTGATATTGTTTGTGCATAGATAGATGGTTGGGTGGATGAAGGGATTGATGGATAGATTGCCTAATGGATGAGTAGGAGGATGGCAATGTGACTTCTTGGATAGATGGTAAAATAAACATTTGGATGGAGAAACAAGGTCAATAACTGAAGAAAAAATAAAATAAAATAATAATAGTAATTGAATTTAATTTTTATAATGATAGATATCCTAAATTTATAATTCAATATATATATATATATATATATATATATATATATATATATATATATATATATATATATATATATATATATATATATATATATATATATATATATATATATATATATATATATATATATATATATATATATATATATATATATATATATATATTATATATATTTATTTATACAATTAAAAATGAATAAAAAAAGTCAACAATTCTGGCCTATCATACATACTGTATAAGTTATTTCAGTTCTGAATTGTTATAATATATAATTATTGAAACTTAGAGTGTTATATTAAAATAATATAATTCAAATTAAGACTGGTTATGATTTAATATAATTATTATTCAAAATGATTATGAAATAAAATATTATTTTTATCCAGAGTAATTATTTTTCAAAGTAATTTTGATATAAAATAATTAATATTCATGGTGGTCATAAAATGTTATAATTATTATTCACAGTAATTGAAAATAAATACAATTTATATTCAGAGTAATTATGATATAATATAATTATTATTCAGATTAATTATGATATAAGATAATTATTATTTGGAATAATTATTATATATTATAATTATTACTCATAATAATTATTATGTAATATAATTATTATTCATAATAATTATGAGAGAATATAATTAATTTTCAGATTAATTATGAGAGAATATTATTTGTGAGGAGGCTGTTGTGAGGCATCAACACCTCTCCATAAACACTCACTCCGTCTTGTTCACACCATTTATCGCTTTATAAGCCTTTCAAAAAATCAAAACTTGATTAGAAAAATTGAAAAAATGATTCGGAAAAACAAAAAAAGACATGAAAAAAATATTTTTTTCATTAAATGAGTTATTACCTTTGAATTATGATTTAAAAAATAATTTTTTTTTAAATAGTTTTTTTAATTTTTTAATTATTTTTATGTTTATTGAAATATTCAATTCTCAAGTGAAAAGTGATTCTTTTTTTACGATCTTTTATTTTTTTTTTGAATTTTACGTTGAAATATTGGTAGGTTTGTTGTTATGCTCACTTGAGAGCTTTTTTATACATTCATGATTCATCAAACAAAAAAGAAAAATAAAAAATAAATAATATTAATCACAATTAATTTTCAAGAAAAATAGGGAAAACAAGCCAAATTATTTTTTTATACAAAAAAATTTAAAAAAAAAAATGAAACTTAGAAAAAAAAAAACGAAAAAAATAAAAAATAAAAAACTAGGAATGAATTTACGAAAGAGCAAGTTGTTCGATTCATTATGGAGCGCTTTATATTTTGACATTTGCGATCAAAAAATAACAAAACAAGCCACAATAAATTCGATTATTTCACATAAAAAATTAACTCTTATAAGCTGTCAATCAAAAAAAAATTTAAAAAGTCACAAAAAACAAATAATTTTCGACAAAAAACGTCTAGTGCAGATGAATAGGAATTATCTAGAAGGATAAATTGGAAACATTAATTTTGAAAAACCTAATTAGACTTTGTTGAGAGACTGTACTGTTTTAATCTGTATCTTTGTTTTTTTTCTTTCATCTGTTCATAGAATTTTTCCATCCATTCTTCAATCCATTTTTTTCACACCCACCCACCCATCTATCGCACGTGTCTTTTATTCATTCACCCATTCATCCATATATTTGCTCACAAACACATCCACCTTACTTTCTATCCATCCACGCAACCTTATCAATCCATCCACCCAAACATCCATTCATCCTTCTAACCATCCATTCACCCAAAAATCCATCAATCCTTCTAACCATCCATCCATCCATCCGTCCATCCACATACCCTTCCATCCATCACTAAAACTTTTTTCACCTCATACATGTTTCATTCTATCCATCCAATCTTTCATCCATCTTTTTATCCAATCTCCTATCTGTTCAGTAATCCATTTTCATTCATTCATTCATTTCTTCATTCATTCTTTTTTTCTTTCATTCATTCATTCTTCCATTCATTCAAGCGTCAATCCCTTTATTTCTCATCCATCCACACCTCCAGCCATTCCTCCATGAAAGCACTAAGCAGACACAATAAATGGAGGAATTAAGACGAAAATGATGTGCTATATAAATGTGACGTCACTAAGTAATTTGAGGTTTTTTCGATGCCGAGAAGGTTTCACTGCTTATGATGAAGAAGAGGATGAAGAAGAAGAGGAGAAAAAAAAAAGATAAGGGTGATGACGAGGAGGACAACAACAACAACAACAACAATGATGATGATGATGATGATGATGATGATGATGATGATGATGATGATGATGATGATGATGATGATGATGATGATGATGATGATGATGATGATGATGATGATGATGATGATGATGATGATGATGCTGATGATGATGATGATGATGATGCTGATGATGCTGATGATGATGATGATGATGATTATGATGATGATGATGATGATGATGATGGTGATGATGATGATGATGATGATGATGATTATGATTGTGATTATTATTTTATTATTATTGTTAGTAAATTTTATTTTAGTATTATTATTATTGTTTTTTCTCTTATTTATTCATTATTTTTATTTTTTTCTATTTATTAATAATAATGATAATAATAATAAATAAATAAAATAATAATGATAATATTTTTTTTTCTTATTTTGCTCGATGAATGGGCAGATGAATAGATAGATGGAAAGATAAATGAAAACATGGGAAACTAGATGGAGGAATGAATGAAAAAATGAATGACTACTGAATGGATAAATAGATAAACAGATGGATGAACGAGTGGACGAATGTATGAATATATAGATGTAGGAATAGATAAGAGATAGATAGATAGATGAAAGATTAGAGGGATGGATGAATGAAAAAATGGATGGATGATTGATTAGATGAATGGATGAATGAATAACTGGATGGATGAATGATTAGACGAACGTATGAATGAATAGATGGATGGATGAATGAATAAATGTATAAAAGGATGATTAGATAAATGAATAAATATCTGGATGAATAAATGAAAAGATGGATGGATGAATGAAAAGATGTGTGGATGAATGAATAGATGGATGGATGAATGAATAGCTGAATGGATGAATGAATAGCTGAATGGATGAATGAATAGATGGATAGATGGAGGAATGAATGACTAGACAGACAGATGGATGGGTAGATGTTATGCTTATTACGAAAGAGGAGTAGAGAGGAGGGTCTGTCTAATTGTTTTCAAAAGATGCAAAAAGGTTGTCTTGAGTTGAATTCACTTTTGAAAAGTTCCCATAGAGGGATGGAAAAAAATAAAAATTAAAAAAAGGACAATTGCGAAAATGAAAAAAAAGAAAAAGTAAACTTAAATAGTGAATGATGAATGCATGAATGGAAGAAGAATTGATCCAAGGTTGGATAATCCGGAAAATAAAAGAATGGATGAGATGAATGAATGATTGAATGGAAAAATGCACAAAAAAACAAAGAGAAGGATATAAGACTGAATAAATGAATAAACAATAATAGATAGACGAATAGATGGTTATGAAAATGGATGGATGGGTGGATAGATGGATGGATGGATGGATGAATGGGTGGATGGATGATTAGATAGAAAGATGAATGCAAATATGGATGAATTGATGGAGGGATGGATGAATGGATGAATGATGGGTGGACAAGGGAGAAAGGGTCATCATGCAGCCATCTGGATACACATTAGAAGCACTTCATTGTCAATCCTCCTCTCCACGCCTTCATCCATTCACCCATCCATCCCTTCATCCATCCATTCATCTATCCATCCATCCATCCACTCCTCCATCCATCCATTCATCCAATCATTCATCTATCCATCCATCCGTCCATCCATCCATTCATCTATCCATCCATCCATCCACTCATCCATCCAATCATTCATCTATCCATTCATCCGTCCATCCATTCATCTATATATTCATCTATCTATCCATCCATTATCTTTTCTATTCATATAGTTATCCATACATACCTTCATCCATTCACCCATCTATAAATCTTTCCACTCTTTCATCCATCCACTCATTCATCTATTCATCCATTCATTTATCCATCCATTCATCCATACATTCATCCATCCATTCATCCATCCATTTATCCATTCATCCATCCATCCATCCATTCATCCATCCACTCATCCATCTCTCACACTTTTCTCAAACATATTTTTTCCCACACGTTCATTTCTCTACATGTCAATTTTTCCAAAGAAGCTTATCATTGTTTGAAAAACTTTTTTTTATTTTCTTTTTCAATAAAAACTGCCAAATTGTTTTCCTATCGAAATAAGTTTTTTTTTCTTTACAATGATCCTTATTTTAATAGCCTGTTTTCACAAATGTTTCTTCTGCTGCTAATCATCATCATCATCATCATCATCATCATCATCATCATCATCATCATCATCACCATCATTCTCATCATCTCCATTATCATCATGATCATCATCACCATCATGATCATCATCACCACCACCATCATCATTATCACCATCATCTTCGTCATTCTCATCATCATCATCATCATCATCATCATCATCATCATCATCATCATCATCATCATCATCATCATCATCATCATCATCATCATCATCATCATCATCATCATCATCATAACTCGCACCCAGCAACTGACTGAGCATGTCTCACAGGTGAAGAAGCTGCAGCTAGGTTCACTTTTAATCACACAACTTTATTACCGCACATCTCCATTTTCAAAATACACGCCATTGTATCGGCCCATCCATTTTTTACTTCGCGCACCCTCTGAATGCCTCTTATTATTATTATTATTATTATTATTATTATTATTATTATTATTATTATTATTATTATTATTATTTTTATTTTTATTGTTATTATTATTATTATTATTATTATTATTATTATTATTATTATTATTATTATTATTATTACTATTATTATTATTATTATTATTATTATTATTATTATTATTATTATTATTATTATTATTATTATTATTATTACTATTATTATTATTATTATTATTATTATTATTATTATTATTATTATTTTTTTTTTTTTTTTTTTTTTTTTTCATTTTTATTTTTATTTTTATCAATATTATTATTATAATTATCAATTATGTTTTTCATTTGTTTCTTTTTATTAATAATGTTTTATATACTTTTTCATTTTTATTTTTTATGTTTCAGTTTGTTACTCCGAAATGTATCAACACCCTTTCAGTTTTATAATATTTTTCTAAATTTAAAAAATAATTTTAAGTTTAATTTTTATCTCAACTTATTCACTGAAAATTATTTTCATAATTTTTAAATTCTATTTTTAGTACTTTTTACTTTGTTTATAAGCGTTAGTATTTTTTTTAGTATTCTTAGTATTATGGTTTATTATCTTTTCATACTTGCTTTAGTGTTCTTGTATATTTTCTTATGCTTTTAAATATCGTTAATTTTTTCTTTTTTTTCTTCGTTTTTGTATTTTAGTTTTTCAATCTCGAACATCAAAAGCCAAAATAACTTACAACTAAAACAAAAAACTTAAACAACACCAGAAACAAAATCAACACAACTCCATCAACAAAAAATAAAAGGAACAACATCGCCACCACCAACAACAACATCACCACCAACATCACCATTAGCAACAACAACACCAACACAACAAAACCAACAAAAATATTTAAAATCAATCAAACGATTTTTCCAATTTCCATCAAACCTTAAACTCCATTATTTTTTTTGCTAAATACTTCTTTTTTTTTTCTTTTCTTTTCAAAAAAATCTTAAAAAAACTTTTACGCATAAAAAAAACTATATAAAAAAACTCCAGGCTGAGAAAAAAAAGAAAAAAACTCAACGCATAAGACAAAAAAACTTTGACTAATAAAAAAAATACAAAAAAAAGATGTTAGCGAAACAAAACGTATCAGCTTTCACATGTTCTTGCGAGGTATGCGAAAAAGAGACTTCAAAAGAAAAATTTCTGGTTTTACAGCTTTTTCATGCCTCTGTCATATCATATTTTATTCCTGATTTAGTGTTTTTTTATTTTGTATACATGCGCTTTCATTTTTCATCCTTCAATTTTTTTTCTCTTCTTTTTTTATTCTTTTTTTTTTTTAAATTCAGATTTTCTTTATTTTATCAATTTTGTTTGAAAGGTTATATTTTTTTTATTATTTATTTTTTTTATTTTTCAAAAATAGTTTTTTTCTTATTTAATTCTATTTTTTTTAATAATTTTTTCCGTCTTTTTTTCAATTTCGAGTTTTTTCCGCAGTGATAAATTTTTCTTATAACCTTTACACAGCTTCGATAAAAATAAAAATAAAAATACTAAAATAACATTATACTTATAATAATCTCAATTATCCTTGTTTTTATATAATTTTTTTTTCAAGTTATTTCCATCATCATTTTCATTTTTTTAATTTTTCTTTTAATGCATTTTTATACGAAATTATATGACGGACAACTATTTATCCTGGCTTGATTCTTCAGTGTTTTCAACTATCAGCACTAACAAGTCTCTGACTGCATATGCTGCATATGTTGCTCTGACTTTTGTTGTCGTTTTGTTGTTGTTATATTTTTGCTGTTGTTGTTACTATGTTGTTGTTATTTTGTTGTTGTTTTTATTGTTGATTTGTTTTTGTTGTTGTTATTGTTGTTACTATATTTTTGTTGTTGTTGTTATATTGTTGCTGTTGTTGTTACTATGTTGTTGTTATTTTGTTGTTGTTTTTATTGTTGCCTTGTTTTTTTTTTGTTTTTATCGTTGTTACTACATTGTTGCTGTACTTTTTGATGATTTTGTTGTTGTTGTTGTTAATATTATGTTGTTGTTTCCGTGTTGTTGTGGTTGTTGCTTTGATAGTGTGGTGAATGTGCTGTTACCATTTGGTTGGTGATTCTATGTTGTTGCTTTGGTTGCTTTGTTATTGTTGTTGTTGTTGTTGCTTTAGTTGCTGTGTTGATGCTGTTGTTAATTATTTTGTTACTAAACAAACTTTTTTTTATTTTGTTTAGATTTTGCTGATTTATTTTTATTTTCACTATATTTTGTTTGTTTTTGATATTTTTCTTTGTCTTTGTTTTTATTGATTTTCCTTGTTAGAATATAAGCTGATAAAAACAAAATAACATCAAAAAAAAACAAAAAAATCAAAAATAGAAAACAAAAAAAATGATTAGTAACAGTATTAACAAGTTGATGTTATTACCAGAAAACAGATGGCGTTGTAGTGTTTTTTTATGTATTTTTTTATTATAATTTATTTCATTTCAGTTGTTATCTCTCCTTTTGTATTCTTCCATATTATTTCCAATGTATTGTATCTTTTGGCGTTGTATTCACTGAATTGTATACTATTGTTTTGTCTTACTTACTTTGTATTCTATAGTGGTTTTTCTGTACTTTGTGTACTTTTGTTTAAAATAGACGCTCAAAAAATTGTTTTTCCCAATTACCAGTTTGTAAA
>OX387259.1:2090668-2093168 GCA_947562095.1 Branchellion lobata
ATCGTTCCAATAAGCCTCAAAAAACTATCAAAAAACTCAAAGATACGAACGAGAATACAACAAAATCTTCAAAATATATAAATATTTGAAATCAAAAGTTTTTCACACACCTAAAAACTCAAAAAAACGCTTAAAAAACTTGAAACTAGGAAGAAAAAGTCGAATAGAAATTCAAAAACTTGAAATTTTTTTTTGAAAACGTGAAAACTTGAAAAAAAAAGTTAAATAAAACTTGAGGAAACAAACTGCGGAGTAATGAGGCTGACATTTGTATAGCGCGCAATGATGACGGGATGATAATGAAGTGTGAGTAATTAAAGCTTCCTTGCTAACAATTGGCTTCCAGTCTTGCTCATTACTGCTTCTCTGGCACGATCTTTGACCCCTTCTTTGTCCTTCTGTTTTTCTTTTTCTTTTTGTCTGTAGGCCTGTGTTTTTTTTTTGTTTTTTCTTGTTTTTCTGCTCAGCCTGCTTATTTTGTGTTTTGTTTTTTTATTGAGTTTTCATGTGTTTTTGTGTTCTTTTTTCTGTTTTTTTGTTTTCTTCTTAAAGTTGTCTCTTTTTTTTTTAATTAAAAATTTCATGTTGGTCTGTTCTGGTTTTAGTTTTTACATTTCCTTTTTTATCAGTTTAAAGTTCAAATTTTTTTTCATAAACTTCAATAAGAAGGTTTTTGTAACTATATGGTTTTTCTAATTTTTTTCTACGCGTTATTTAATGTCAAATCTTTTGGCGCTCTGAACCTTTGTTATTTTGTTTGAATTAATTTTCAAATGACGTCATATTGGTTTTGTTTATTTCCATCATCATCTATTATTCATTTTTCCATTTTATAAATGAATGAAAAACAAACTTTGACGTTTTTATTTTTATTTTTGTTTTTTTAATTACGCAAGTCATGCTTGCTTTAATGATTTTCAAAATTTTCTCATTATCTCTGGCTTTTTGAGACTGGATTTTTCGTTGAATATTTTGATGCATGAAAAAACAAAATTAAAAACTCCTATTAAAAACTAATAAAAAATCTATTATTAACTCAACAAATACTAAACAAAACTTCGGAAAAAAATTATTTAAAAAAATTTTGAAAAAACTTTGAAGCTCAAAAAGATTCAATAGTTCGAAAAAACTGTTTAAAGTTGAATTGAAGCATAAAAATGTATTTTTTACTTTTTCTTTTTCTTCAATTGGTTTGTATATTTAAAGTATTGTATGACGATCGTTTGTGCACTTAGTTGATGTAACTGTTGATTTGTATGTTTTCGTAGTAGCCACTTCAAAACCATGTTTTTTCACATTTTTATTTGAAATTTATTTAAGATTCAAATTAATGAAATGTTTTTATAGTTTTAAAAATCCTAATTTTCTTATAATTATTTCCTTCAACAATTTTTTTTTCATAATAATTTTGTTAAATAATGCTATTCTCATAATTTTTGTTTTTTTAATGTCTTTCTTCATAATTATTGTTTTTAATATTATTTTTGTTGGACAAGTCGAGAGCTTAACTTGAATCAACTTTTCAATGTTCTTAGAAATAATTTTAATTGCATGGAGAACACCCATCTACCCATTTATCCAATTTCATAAAGGCAACTTTTGAATGGACGAATTCTAAAAATTCACTGCCTTGTTCCAAAATTTTCAAATTTTTCATCAGTTTCAATTATTATTTCCAAATTTTTAATTTTTTTCAATTTTAATTTTTAATTTTTTTCAATTTTAATTTTAATTTTTTTCAATTTTAATTTTTAATTTTTTTTATATAAGAAAATTCCGAAGTTTTGAGAAATTTTTTTCTTAAATTCGTTTTTTTAATTTAAAATTGTTTTTCTTTTTTTTAACTACTTCAAAAAAATATTTCTTTGACTTATGACCGCCTGCACACGTTGATGTGAGAAAATAAAAATGTAGGTACCTTCGCTCGCCACAAAAGTCTTTTTTCAACGTTTTTTTATTATTTTTAATTACAAAAAACATAAGTCAAAAATCACAAGGTTTAAGAAAAAAATTTGGCGAAGAGTTAAAAAAAATCTTATTGGAGATGAAAAAATTAATAAAAAATTAAAAAGGTTTTTTTTTCGAATTTGAAATAAAAAACTAATGAAATATCAATTATATAAAAAGTTAACTTCAAAAAACAAAAATTAAAAAATATAAAAAAAATAAAAAAAATTAATTTCAAAATCGCTTGGCATTAATTAAAGATTGAAATTTCATATTTGATAGGGTGTCAGTTAGGAAATGAGACACTAGTAGGAGATTCTTATCGAATTACGCGCTAAGTAAATCCAGATTCCATCTCGCATACAACCCTATCATAAATCTCACTGATTCCGAACGAATTCTTGCCATATTTCATGCGGTTAGAGTTTTTTAATATTAATTTATTCAACTTTTTTGCCTCATTACGTTTTAGGTTTTTTTTTTTCATAAATAAAATAAAATAAAAATAAAATATTACTAGTACTATTAACTACTATTTGTCTGTTTTTTTTCC
>OX387259.1:2098168-2110668 GCA_947562095.1 Branchellion lobata
TCTTCTTTAATTTCATAACTTTTTTCCATCATACTTGGTTTCTATAGTATCCCACCACACCATCAATTTCATCGTTTGTCCTTTGAGCTATTCCTGTTCCGTCCCTCATTTTTTCTTTCTTCTTTCTTCTCAATCATTCATCATCCTCCCTTTCTAACCATCTCATCCTTATCTTTCTCATTTTCATCTTCTTCCTCATCATCTTTCTCACCTTCATCTTCAATGCCACTATAATAATATTCGTGTTTTTATTGTATTGTATTGTATTGTATTCATCTTCTTCCTCATCATCTTTCTCACCTTCATCTTCTTCCTCATCATCTTTCTCATCTTCATCTTCTTTCTCATCATCTTCTTTTTTTCATCTACATCTCTTTACACTCATCTAATTTCTCATCATCTTCATCTTCTTCATCTTCTTCTCTTCCATCATTTTCTCTCCCTCCTACTTCAATTTTTTTTCTTCGTCTCAACCAGCCCATAAAAACTTTCCAATACAAACTCACCTAATCTCGCTAACACAACCACTCACTTTTATAACAGCGCACATTTTAGAAATTTCTTCCATAGTTTATTTATGATCTCTTGTATTTTCTTCATTTTATTTTTATTTTTATTTTTTTCTTATTTTTTTGAATATTTATTATATTCAAGTATCTTTTTTCTCTTTTTTTTATCAGTTTTTTTTTTATATACTTTTTCTCTTTCCTACCTTTCATTCTCTTTTTTCTCTTTTTTTCTCAATTTTTTTTAACTTTTCAACATCCTAAATTTTTTTAAACTCACCCAATAAACCTTCAATTTTTTCTCATCCTTCTACGCCTCTTTTACGTCTCTTCACCATCCCCTCTTAACTCTCTTTCGGATTTCCGAACCCTTCTTCACCTCCTTATCAACTTTCTCATTTTTCCTCTTTCCAAACTTTTTCTCACCTTCTTACAACACCTCTATCACCCTTCTAACACCTTTATCACTTTTTCTATCACCCCATCACGTATCACTCTTCACCTTCTTTTCACCTTTTCCACCTTTCTCCCCCCCCTTCCCCCACCCAATATTCTTTTTTCTATCTCTTTTGACCTTCCTTATCAACCTTTCCCTTTTCAAACCCCACAATAAAATCTCCAGTATCACTTTTTTCACCTCTTCCACCCTTCTTATCACCTCCCTCTTCTCCCTTTCAACGTATTCTCATCATCTTTTCCACCCCTCCCCCCATCTACCACGCTCTCATTCCCCCCTTCAACATCCCATCATTACCCTTTTTAATCCTTCTACCCCTCCATCACCCTCCTCTTTCCCCCTACCCCACTTGAAAACACCCGCCTTCTTATTACGCCTGCAGCCCTCTCGGCATTATCAGAGGCGGCATTATGAATGATACTCTTATCACTCTTTCATTATTTTTTCATTCCTTTTCAAACGTTCCTCCCCTTTTAAACATTTTTTATCTAATTTTTCATTGTTTAAGTTTCATTTTATTTCTTTTATTATTTTCGAATATGTTGTATCTTCGTTTTTCCAGTTTTTGAAAGCTTTTTTTCTTTTTATTAAAATATTTTTTTTTCCTATTTCCATATTTTTTTTGTTTTTTTATTATTCTTAACTCCCCTCCTACAAAGCATTCTTTATAGGCTCATTATCTTTATTCTTCAAGCATCGCCTGATCATCAAACCATTTCTGCATCACCCATCGACTCCTCCTTCACACTTTGTTCCTCCTAACTGTTATCTTTTCACCGTTTTAGTTTTTTCTTATTTATTTCACTATTTTTTATATTAATTTTTCTACCATTTCTCTTTTTTTTCATTTTTTTCCAGCCTTCTTCTTTTCTTTTTCTCCTTCTTTATTTCTCTTCCCCCTTTCAATTCTTTCTTTCTCATTACTTCTTCTTCATAATCCTCTCCCTTAATACGATTTCTATCCACTTCAACACCTCTCATGCACCCTTTCTTCCCTCAGGCACCCCATTAACTTTTCCAACCCCTGCTTCTTTATCTGATCTTCCCATTCACTCCCTCTCATTCTTCCGTTTTTTTCAATACATTATTGAATTATTTTTTGAGAATTTTTATTAATTAATCTTTTTTTATTTTTTTCAATGTTTTTTTTTCTCTACTCATTCTTTTTTCGTTTTTTCTAATCTGCTTTTTCAATTTTTTTTTTTCGAAGTTTATCACTAATTCTTTATACATTTTTTCGTCTATTCATTCATCTATCCATTCATCTATTCATTCATCTATCCATTCATCTATCCATTCATCCATAAATCCATCCATTCATTCATCCATCCATACATCCTTTTATCCATTCCTTCATCCATCCATCCACCCATCCATCCATCTATCCATCCTCACATCCATTTTTTCATTCATTCATATATTCATCCATCCATCCATCTATCCATCCATCCATCCATCCATCCATCCATCCATCCATCCATTCATCCACCCATTTATCCATCCCTCTTCACACTCATCAATGTGTTTAAAAATCTACGCATTCCTTTGTTTATTCAACTTCTTCTCATTCCTTCATTTAATTACATATACCTCATTCATTACTTCAACACTATTCACTTCTTTCTCCAGTCTTTCACTCCATCCATTCATATATACATTCCACTTTTTCTTAGTTCAATCATCCATCTATCCATCCATCCATTCATTCATCCATTCCCTCATCCACCCATCCATCCATCTATCAATCCATCTATCCACTCACTCATCCATCCCTTCATCTATTCATCCAATCTTCCATCCATCTATAGGTTTATCCACTTATCCTTCCAATCACATTCCTTAATTTTCAACAGAGGTTTTGTGTTATCAGTAACACTGGAATCTTACCAATTAAGCAATTAAAGCGCCACTAATGAGATTATAATTGAGTAGGTCATAATTGGTTCCAATTAAATTAAATTGCCTGCTAATTGAGTTGCAACCTTCAGCCAATTACGCTTTAATTGGCTTCCCTAATTGCTTTTCTGATTGCATTTTAATCCATTCTCAGTTTGAAATGATCGGCGGCTCTTAAACCTTACCAAGCTTTCGGCTTCCAAAAATTATTTTTCTTTTAATCTTTATTATTCTCATTTAAATTTCTATTGTTATTATTATTATTATTATTATTATTATTATTATTATTATTATTATTATTATTATTATTATTATTAATAATAATAATAATATTATTATTATTATTATTCTTATTATTATTATTATTATTATTATTATTATTATTATTATTATTATTATTATTATTATTAATAATAATAATAATATTATTATTATTCTTATTATTATTATTATTATTTTTATTATTATTATTATTATTATTATTATTATTATTATTATTATTATTATTATTATTATTATTATTATTATTATAATAATTATTATTATTATTGTTATTATTATTTTTATTTTTTATTATTTATTTATTTTATTATTATTATTTTATTATTATTATTATTATTATTATTATTATTATTATTATTATTATTATTATTATTATTATTATTATTATTATTATTATTATTATTATTATTATTATTATTATTTTTATTTATTTTTTATTATTATTATTTTTATTTTTTCTTTATCTTATTTTTTCAATCAATTTTACCTTCATTTTTCTTGTTTTTTTTTCAATTTGATTTAAATTATCATTATTATCATTTTTGATATTCTCATTATTTTTATTATTTTTAATAATTATTTTATTGTTACTATTGATTTTGATGTTAACATTGCTTTTATTATTGTCATTATCTTAATCATCACTCTGCTATTTTTCTTTTTAATCACAATTTTTAAAAAAGTTTTTTTTTCATATAATAAATTATTTTCGATTATGAAAAATATTTTTTTATTTTTCTCTTTCCCAACCAATTTCTTCAATCTGATTTTTTCAACTTATCATTTTTTCAACTTTCAATCTCAAATCTATAAAACAGCACAAAACCATTAAATTCAACTCTTATGCATACAAAAACATTGTGAAGTACATTAACCCCCCAGTAATTATTAGTACTCAAACCACAATGATTCCACACTAATTAGTACTACTCAAACCACAGTAACCCAACAGTGATTGTTAGTACTTAAACCACAGTAATCTTACAGTAATTATTTGTACTTAAACAACAGTAACCTCACAGTAATTTTTAGTACTTAGACCACAGTAATCCCTACAGTGAGTACTATTACTAAAACCACAGTAAGTACTATTACTTAAACCACAGTGAGTACTTTTATTCAAACCACAGTAATCATCAGTCCTAATTACCACAGTAATGAGTACGTATGAACATTATACTAATCACTTATTGTGCGTCTTCGTGTGCTTTGAAGCCATCTGACCTGTGAACTTACAACGTGTGGAATGATGTGATGTTGTTTGTGTTGGTGGTGGTATTTTTGGTGGTGTTGTGGTTAGTGTTTTTGGAGCTGTTTGTGCTGTAGTCGCGGTGTTGTAGTGTTTTAGATGGTATTGTTGTGTTGTTTTGGTGTTGTAATAGTAACTTTATGTTGGTGGTGGTAGTGCAGATGGTTATTATATTATTGGTTTTGTTGATGTTTTAGTTGTTGTGTGGATGTTGTGGTGTTGATGTTGTAGTGTTGATGGTGTGGTGTTGATGTTGTAGAGTTGATGTTGTGGTATTGATGTTGTAGTGTTGATGGTGTAGTGTTGATGTTGTGTTGTTGATGTTGTAATGTTGATGTTGTGTTGTGGAATTTTAATAAAACGTTATTGCTGGTATGCAAACTATTGTGGTGGTTGATTTATTAGAAATAATCAAACACCGAGTTGTGTGGAGCATGGGAGAGATACAAAAATTCATAACTGGAATTTTGAAAAGTGAGATCAAAAATAAAATTCTAAATTTAAGAGAAAAATGATGATCATTAATTGAATTTGAAATAAAAAAATGTAGAATGATTAATTTTTAAACAAAGGAAATAAATGAGAATAATTAAATTTTTGTTTATTTTCAAAATTATTAAATAAATAAAAAATTGGAAAAAAGTATTTTTGAAATAAATAATTAAAAAAAAATTAATTTTGAAATAAAAAATAATAATAAAAATTCTGAGTGAAAGTTCATTAGTGGAGAAGCAATATAAGCGACTTGAAAAATCATGGATTCCAAAAATGTTCGTTTTTAGTGTCGGAAAAAAAATATTTAAAAAACTTAAGCTACAAAGAAGCAAAATGGGTTTTGAGAAGTGTTATTTGAACGTTTCGTTGAAACAAAATTTTTTTTTTATTGCAAATTTTCAATTCAATTATTTTAGTTTTGCAAGTATTGAGTTTTTATTTTTAAAAAGCATGAATTGAAGTCAGAATTAATTTTATTTTTAATTAAATTCAAAATTAAATTTTATTAATTTGTTCAAAGTCATTTCATTCAAAAAGCTAAGTTTGAACTCTGATGAAAAAAAAATTTAGTAAAAACAAAAAAAAACAAAAAAAACACTATAATTTCGCAAAATAAAAATAAAATAAATAAATTGATTTAAATTTATTCGAAAAATTCTTATAAAGGTGAATTTATTTGAAAAAATCCGTATAAAAGGTGGATTTATAGTTAATAATGGAATAAATAAAGAACCAATTGTGACGTCATAAATAATGGCTGATTGCGCGTCTGCAAATTGAAGGAGTAATAAAATCAATTAGGAACAAAAAACAAAAGAACGGGTGTGGTGGTGGTGGTGGTTGTGGTGGTGATGGTGGTGGTGGTGGTTGTGGTGGTGTTTGTGGTGGTGGTTGTGGTGGTGGTTGTGGTTGTGGGAGTGGTTGTGGTTGTGGGGGTGGTTGTAGTGGTGGTTGTGGTGGTGGTTGTGATGGTGGTTGGGGTGGTCGTTGTGCTGGTGGTTGTGATGGTGTTTGTGGCTTCGAGTATTGATAAAGTGTAATAATAATCTACTCTAATCTAATCTAATCTAATCTAATCATTTGTATAGCGCTAACTCCACACCGTTCGAGAACGCTTGGAGGCGATGGGGTAATGAGAAGTGGTGGAAGCGATGGTGGAAGAGGTTGAAGAGTTTGCTATGGTGGTGTGTGGTGGGTGGAAGGACGATTGAAGAGGATGCGGTTGTTCACTTGAGGTTGTGGTGAGAAATATGAACAATGGTATTTGTGCATAGACAAATGATCGTGGTGTAATGAACGGGAGTGTAGCAAAAATTAATTATTTTTATTTTTCTTGTTTGGATTTATTTTGAACTTCATCAAAATTTTTTAAATGAAAAATTACCTTCAGAAAAAATCAACTCGATGAAAGCACCAAAAACAAACTTTGAGCTACTAAAAAGTTTAATAGCAAAAAAATCAAGAGGTCAGAATAACTGAAAAAAAATTATTTAAGAAAAAAAAAAAAAAATTATCATATAATTCAAAGAAAAATAACTTAAATTGGTTTTTAGAACTTATAAAATTCATAAAAAGTTGAAGATTTTCTGACTATAAGCCACTTTTTTGTCAACACATTGAAAATTTTTTTTTCATTTTTAAGGTGAATTATGAAAAACTCATGTCAATTTATTTTTTTGATGTCAATAAAAAATGAATCAGATAACAAAAATTAACAGTTTTGCTGGATCGTTCTTTATTCTGAGCAATTTTTATTTTTTTTGCTAAAACTTTTTGGAAGATTTTTTTTTTTTTCTGTTTTTGTTTTTTCGTTTTTCTTTATAATCTTCTCCCTTATCTTTCATCGTCTGTCCACTAGATTCTCATTCATCACACCTTCTTCTTTCCCACTTGTATCTAAACTTCTCTGTCATTCCGATTCCTTCTATCCATCCGATTTTCAGTTTTTTCCAGTTCATAATTTCTCCGTTCATCCAACATTTTTCACGAAACTTAATAAATTTTTTTAAAAGAGGAATAAAAAAAGCTTTTTTAAAAAAAATTATTTGAATAGTAAACAACTAAATAGAATTGAGAACGAAATAAAAAAATGATTAAATACAGAAATAAAAATTTATAGAGAATAATCTAGAAAAAAGGAAAAATACGAAAAAATAGGAAGAGATACCAAGAGAAAGACAAAGAGAAAGGGCGGTATGTATATTATTTTGATGAAATTCCATTAGGAGAATTAAATAATTTATCGGCTCTTTTTCAGAAGATTTGACACGCGCATACGCACATACAACCACACACAAACACACACACACACACACACACACACACACACACACACACACACACACACACACACACACACACACACACACACACACACACACACACACACACACACACACACACACACACACACACACACACACACACACACACACACACACACACACACACACACACACACACACACACACACACACACACACACACACACACACACACACACACACACACACACACACACACACACACACACACACACACACACACACACACACACACACACACACACACACACACACACACACACACACACACACACACACACACACACACACACACACACACAAACACACAAGAATGCATCGTTTTCATTAGCTGCTGGCTCTTTATATTGTACACACCCAGTGCAGTCTGGACGTTACATCCCATTCTTCATCTCTTCATTATTTTTCACCCTTATTCTCATCTCTTCAGCGCTATTCATTCACAACTCATAATTTTTTTTCTTTTTTCAGTTTTCAATATTTCTTCTTTTTCTTCATCTCAGAATGCGTTTTTTTTCAGCTCATTCTATTTTTCATTCATTTTCAGTTTTTTATAAACTTTATTTTTCTTCCTCTCTTTTTTAAAAAGTTTTCATCTTTTAAATGATTTTGTGATAACTTTTCATCAGCCATTTTTCTTGTTTTATTTTTTTATTTGATTTGTTTTTATCAATTTTTTGCAAAATTCCTCTTTATTTTTTTTTAATCTTTTTCACTATTTTTGTTCCGTCTTTTTAGTTGGCTCGCATTTTTCCGTTTTTAATCATCACTTCATATCATCAACGTCGTTGTTGTTGTCATCACCTTCATCTTTTTTTTCTTCATAATTATCATAATCATCATCATCCTGATCATCCTCATCGCCATCATCATCATAATCACCATCATCACCATCACCATCATCGTCATCTTTGTCATCATCACCATCATCATCGCCATCATCATCATTATCACCATCATCATCATCACCATCATCATCATTATCAACATCATCATCATCACCATCATCGTCATCTTCGTCATCATCATCATCATCATCATCATCATCATCATCATCATCATCATCATCATCATCATCATCATCATCATCATCATCATCACCACCATCATCATCATCATCATCATCATCATCATCATCATCATCATCATCATCATCATCATCATCATCATCATCATCATCATCATCATCATCATCATCATCATCTTCATCATCACCATCATCGTCATCTTCGTCATCATCATCACCTTTTTAATCATCCCACCCATCATCGTCACGAACCAAGTATCCAATACCGAATTAATTCTTAATTCCAAAACGCACTAAACCATCATTCCACTGCCTCATCTACTTCTTCCTTCTTTTCCTCCTCCTCTTCCTCATTACTCCTCCACTCCTTCCTCTTCTTCTTTTTTTCTTCTTTTTCTTTTTTTTTTCTTTTCTTCTACATTCACCTCCTTCTTTTATTTCTTTTCCTCTTCCTCCTTTTTCATCTTTTCTTTCCATTCTCTGTTTTTCCATTTTTCCTGTTTTTTTCGTCTTTTTTTATTTATCACTTTTTTTCGTCATTTTTGCCATTCCGATTCATATCTTCTTCATTTTAACCTTCTGTTTATTTATTTTTTCACACTTTTTTCCTGTTTATTATTTTTTCTTTCATATTTTTTTCATTTTCTTTACTTTTATTATCTTTTTTTTCAGATTTTGCATGTTATTTTTTTCTATTTTCATTTTCTCCTTCCTCTTTCTTTTTTTTCTTTTTCTCCTCATCCTTCTCTTTCTTTTTCTTTTTTTCCTTTTTATCTTCCTCCTCCTCCTCCTCCTCCTCCTCCTCCTCCTCCTCCTCCTCATCTTCCTCCTTCTCATCCTCTTCCTCCTCATCCTTTCCTTCCTCCTCCTCCTCCTCCTCCTCATCTTCCTTCTCCTCATCCTCCTCCTCTTCATCCTCCTCCTCTTCATCCTCCTCCTCCTTTTCTTCTTCATCAAAACTTTGACCTCTTAATTGAGTTGGCATGATCAAAAATCTTTCCACCACTTGACATGTAGCCTTCATTTCGCTGCTGGACTCGTGGTTTGCAGATTTAAAAAAATAAAAAAAACATAAAACAAACAAGTATACAAACATACAAACATACAAGGAGAAAAACATAAAAACATACATACAATTAAACAAATAAGCAAAAATATAAAAATGCATTAAAAGTTTGAAAAATATACAAAATAGAAACAGCCAAACAAACGAATATACAACGAACCAAACCAATAATTTTTCAAGTATTTCATTATTCATTCAAGTAAGCATAGGGTTGAATACACGAACAAGTGAAGATTAATACATACAAAACCTACTCATAAAAACAGTAATACATACGAAATTCCATTTTTGATATACAATCATTTACGAAAGTATATTAATAATATAACCAAACATACAACCAACCATACACACGAACAAACATAAAAACACGAGCATACAAATATAAAATGAAAGCCACACATACATTCAAGGGAATCCACACATACATTCAAGGGAATCCACACATACATTCAAGGGAATCCACACATACATTCAATGGAATCCACACATACAGTCAATAGAATCCACACATACATTCAATGAAATCCACACATACATTCAATGGAATTTAAACAAATATTCACACACACCTACCTTAAACTCACGCACACTTAATCTTAAGAGTGGGCTCCTTATTAATATAATTAATTTTATCTTGCTAATTATTCTTATCTCGAACCAGACATAGATATAACTTAAGCATAAACACACCAACACACACACAAACACACACACACACACACACACACACACACACACACACACACACACACACACACACACACACACACACACACACACACACACACACACACACACACACACACACACACACACACACACACACACACACACACACACACACACACACACACACACACACACACACACACACACACACACACACACACACACACACACACACACACACACACACACACACACACACACACACACACACACACACACACACACACACACACACACACACACACACACACACACACATACATACACACACACACACACACCCACACACACACAAAAGAACTGAATGAAATGATGCCCTAATAACGGAATTAAATCCTAAATATAATCAGCTGTTGAAACAATATGCTTGAAAGTTTCTAGATCAACGTAGTTTGTTTATTATTCTTCAACTTTTTATAATAAAAAAAAACAAAACTAATATAAAAAATAAAAATAAAAATAAATATAATAATAATAATAATAATAATAATAATAATAATAATAATAATAATAATAATAATAATAATAATAATAATAATAATAATAATAATAATAATAATAATAATAATAATAATAATAATAATAATAATAATAATAATAATAATAACAATAATAATAATAATAATAATAATAATAAAAATATTATTAATAATAATAATAATAATAAAAATAAAAATAAAAATAATAATAATGAAAGTATAAGACAAAAAAATACATACTTCTAATAATTATAATAATACTGAGTCTTATAATAATAACAATAACAGAAACACTTTTTGAAATAATTGGAAAAATTATTTTTATAAATCATATTTTTATTAATAATATAATTATTTATTTTTATATAACACTTATAATAAAAATAATAACAATATTAATATTTATAAATATTAGAATTTATATTTTTATAAAAATTGAAATTTATTTTATTATTATCATTATTATCAATGATAATGATAATACAAAATTAATATTTTATCTTATTTTTTTTATTATTGAAATAATAGAAAAGAAACATTCAAGTAAAAATTCGTTGCAACAAAAACGGAAATAGAAGAAGTTACGGAAATGAATAACAATAATAATAATATTATTATTATTATTATTTTTATTATTATTATTAACTAAGAGCAATATGATTATTGTTATAAAAAATAATCATTATTATTCTTGAAAAAATAATAACTTTACCAATAATAGTAATAATAACTTCAATTTGTAAAGCGCCAAAACAAGACACTGATGTACTTTTGATCAATATTTGGAAGTGAAATAAAGAAGATTTAAATTAAAATTATGTAAAAAATGATGTCATAATGAGATAATGAGGTAGTGATGATAACAATTAATAAATAATGAAAAAACAAATTTAGTAAAAAAAATAATAAAAGAAAACAAATGAAAATATTGAAAATAATAATAATATTAATAATAAAAAATTATAATAATATAAATAATAACATTAATTAAAAAAATAAATAAATAAAAACAATAATAAAAATAATAGTAATAAATAGTATTAACAAACGGTCCCATGATGTTGATGACCTGAAAGAAACTCACGTGACAAAATGACCGAATTATTTGCGATATCGTGTTTCCCATTGTTTTTTTAATTTTTAGTTGAATTTTTTTAATTTTTTATTTTCAGTTTAATGTGTATCTATCATCTTATTTATCGAGCGCCTCTGAGACACTTTAGTTTGCGACTGTGCGCTATAACAAAGTTATTATTTATTTATTTATTTATTTATTCATGCGTTCATTCATTCATTTATTCATTCCCTCACTCATTCATTCATTCATTCATCCATTCATTTATTCATTCATTCATTCATTCATTCATTCATTCATTCATTCATTCATTCTTTCATTCATTCATTCCTTTTTTCATTCAAATTCGAAGGAAACCTTCGTTTTCAAAATAAAGATAGTAATTAAATTTTTTTTTTTTTATTTATTATTTATTATTATTATTATTATTATTATTATTATTATTATTATTATTATTATTATTATTATTATTATTATTATTATTATTATTATTATTATTATTATTATTATTATTATTATTATTATTATTATTATTATTATTATTATTATTATTATTATTATTATTATTATTATTATTATTATTATTATTATTATTATTATTATTATTATTATTATTATTATTATTATTATTATTATTATTATTATTATTATTATTATTATTATTATTATTATTATTATTATCATTATTATTATTATTGTTTTTATTATTATTATTATTATTTTGTTCTCGTTTTTTTTGTTATCGTTCGATAGGAAAGTTGTTACAGTTATATACAGCTATTAAACTATTTATGTAACATATGTTATCCGGTAAATCCAATTGAAGTGTAACTGTAAAGAGTTATTGCAAGATTTAACTTTTGTGAAACGTAACTTATAAATTGTACCTTTTTCGAAATTTCAACTTTTTTT
>OX387259.1:2123168-2130668 GCA_947562095.1 Branchellion lobata
ATATATTTATAAAAAAAAGTTGTGAGAAATGTTTTTATGAATAATTTTTTTCATAAATTTGTTTTTTTTTTCGAGAATTACCAATTAAATGTCCTTATAGAAGTCCACAGCCTCTCATTCATCATCATTTCGCCATCAGATCACTGCGAGAGGACTGGAGCTGATGATGATGACGACGGTGACTTCATAAACAACAACAACAACAACAACAACAACAACAACAACAACAACAACAACAACAACAACAACAACAACAAAATTGCTAACAACAACAACAAAAACGGTAGTACTAATAACACCTTTAGCAACAATAACAATAAAAAACTCAACAATAATAAAAACAACTACAACAACAACAACAATAATAATAACTACACCAATACCAACAACAACATTAACAACAACATCAACAACAACAACAGCAACAACATCAACATCAACAAGTTTGTAGATAGTGTCGAGATAAGGGAGGGATGCAATGAAGACGCTGACGATTTATATGGAAGGGGTCACCCCGATTGTTTAATAAACATCAACAACAACATCAACAACAACAATAACAATGATGATGATGATGAAAACAAATATAATGTGAAAAGTGGACTGATAAACAACAACAATAATAATAATATCAACAAAAACAATAATAATACTAATAAAAATAAAAATAATAATGTCAGTAATAATAACAGCGATTTCATAAATCATAACGATAATAACAACAGAACAAAAGAAAACAACAACAACAATAATAATAATAATAATCAAGAAAATGATAAATTAAATAATAACAGCAAAAGTCATAATAAATACAAAAATACCAACATCAACAACAACAATAAAAATAATAATGTTTGTCGCCTTTGTTTGGAGAGCAGTTTCAGTGGAAAACAGTTGGAGGAACACATGGTAGAGGTGTGTGTTTGTGTGTGTTTGTGTGTGTGTGAGTTTGTGTGCGTGTGTGTGTGTGTGTGTGTGTGTGTGTGTGTGTGTGTGTGTGTGTGTGTGTGTGTGTGTGTGTGTGTGTGTGTGTGTGTGTGTGTGTGTGTGTGTGTGTGTGTGTGTGTGTGTGTGTGTGTGTGTGTGTGTGTGTGTGTGTGTGTGTGTGTGTGTGTGTGTGTGTGTGTGTGTGTGTGTGTGTGTGTGTGTGTGTGTGTGTGTGTGTGTGTGTGTGTGTGTGTGTGTGTGTGTGTGTGTGTGTGTGTGTGTGTGTGTGTGTGTGTGTGTGTGTGTGTGTGTGTGTGTGTGTGTGTGTCTATTTATTTGTGTGTGTATGTACGTGTGCGTAACTATTACAATAAACTTTATTTTTATAATAAACAAAAGCAATTCATAAACATGTCTCAGCTTTTAAAAGACCATCCGTCACAACCCGCATGCAAAAACACCAATCAATCAATCAGTCATCATGCATTAAACCTCACAAGCTTCTTTCAGCCAAGCATTCAACGCACAAACCCAACTTACACTCGCTTTCCTGTCGAATCCATGCTTCACCAGCAAGCATCCACTAATGTTCAGTCCGATGATCGGTCATTCAACCGCCTATGATTTGGCCAACAATTTCTAAAAATGAAAAAAACTTGAGAACAAATTGAATTTTATTTTTTTTCAATTGAAAGCAAAATTTTTGAAATCGGAAAAAAAACAAAAAATTAGAAACAAAATAAAAAATAGAAAATGAGATCACTATACACCTAATTAAACCACTCAGATGGCCAATCAGTGAACCAATCAACCTGCCAACAAAAATTGAATAACTCCAAATTAATATTTTAATTATAATTAATTAATTTATTTCAACTGAAATAATTAATTATCAATTAAAGAAATAATATTTATTTAATTAAATAGATATTTCAATTGATTAATGAGGGTTCCTTCAACCCATTAACTGGTGGCTAGGAAACAGTGTTCAAATGATCAATTAGGATCGTTCGAGTCAACGTCATTGTGACGTCATTTATCTTCATCAATCGTTGTCAAAACAACATGAGTTGTTCTGAGAAGTAGCATTGTGGAATCAATTGAATTAACCCTAGCCCTTATTGAATTAGTTTCGAATCTTGATATAAATGCACAATTGAATGAATGAATGCACAATTGAATGAATGAATGTAAAATTGAATGAATGAATGCACAATTAAATGAATGAATGCACAATTAAATGAATGAATGTACAATTGAATGAATGAATGTACAATTAAATGAATGAATGCACAATTGAATGGATGAATGTACAATTGAATGAATGAATGCACAATTGAATGGATGAATGTATAATTGAATGAATGAATGTACGATTGAATGGATGAATGTACAATTAAATGAATGAATGTACAAGAGAATGAATGAATGTACAATTGAATGAATGAATGTACAATTGAATGAATGAATGTACAATTGAATGAATGAATGTACAATTGAATGAATGAATGTACAATTGAATGAATGAATGTACAATTGAATGAATGAATGTACAATTGAATGAATGAATGCACAATTGAATGAATGAATGTACAATTGAATGAATGAATGTACAATTGAATGATTGAATGTACAATTGAATGAATGAATGTACAAGAGAATGTATGAATGTACAATTGAATGATTGAATGTACAATTGAATGGATGAATGCACAATTGAATGAATGAATGTACAAGAGAATGTATGAATGTAGGATTTGTTATAGCGCACAGTTCGATAAAATGAATTACTCCTGACTCTTATGAGTTAATCTATATCTTTAATTGTTTGATCAATTCAACTTAATTAAAGATAAATAAGACGTTTAAATCTTTCTTGTAAAAGTCAGTCAAGTCCATTAAAACATCCAATTATAAATCCTCTAAATATATAACTTATTAAAAGACAACTTCGAGTGCAAGATTGGAAGTTAATAAGAGGTTAAATAGGAACCAATTGAAGGCTAATTATGAGCTGAATTTGACCAATTGGAGCACCATTTTCCAGTTCACGCTCACTACCAGCATCCATTGATGTTGTTTATTCTGAAAATATAGCCTTCTGCCACTCATTCTTTCATTCAATCTTTCATTCTTTGATTCATTCATTCTTTCATTTATTCATTCTTCCATTCATCCAATCTTTTATTCATCCACTATTTGATTGATTCCAATTTTTATTCATTCCTTCTTCCATTCATCCATTTTCTCAGTCATTCATTCTTTTATTCATAAATTCTTTTATTTATTCATCTTTTCATTCATTCATTCATTCATTCATTCATTCATTCATTCATTCATTTATTCATTCATTCATTCATTCATTTGCTTAATTATTTATTTATTCATATTTTCATTCATTCTCTCATTCATTCATTCTTCTATTCATTCGTTCTTTCATTCATTCCTTCACTCGTTTTTATAAATTTATTTGATTCAAAACGATCTCCTCTTTTTAATTTTTTTTCTCGATTTATTTTTATTTTTATTTATTTATTTTTTCTTTTTTTTTCATGATCTTTCCATCTCACTCCTCAATTTGTTTCTTTTATTCAGAACTTTTTATTAATTTTCGCTTTGTTTTTCTTTCGTTAATTAAAAAACAAATTACTTAAAAAAAGTAATTATTAATTTAAGTTTTAATTATTTATTAAATTAATTAATTATTAATTTAATTATTAATTTAATTAATTATTAATTTAACTAATTATTAAGTTGATTAATTATTTCTTCAATTAATTATTAATTTAATTTATACAATCATAAATAATTTATTATTTATTATTATTTTTCAAATAATTAATTTCGTCATTAACCTCTTTTGCTGTTTCATTCATCCACCCAATCTTTCATTTATTTGTTTACTTTTTTATTCAATCAATCATTCAACGAAGCCATTCATTCATCCATCAACTCTTTCTTTTCTTTCTTTCGTTCCATCACTCCATCTTCGCGTTTTTATCTGGATGTTTCAAAATAAATTTTATAATAATAAGAATGACGGGAATGCTGATAAAGAGATTGCCTGAATGCTCCTGATGATGATGATGATGATGATGATGATGATGATGATGATGATGATGATGATGATGATGATGATGATGATGATGATGATGATGATGATGATGATGATGATGATGATGATGATGATGATGATGATGATGATGATGATGATGATGGTGATGATGATGATGATGATGATGATGATGATGATGATGATGATGATGATGGTGATGATGATGATGATGATGATGATGATGATGGTGATGATGATGATGATGATGATGATGATGATGATGATGATGATGATGATGATGATGATGATGATAGTGATGATGATGATGATGATGATGATGATGATGATGATGATGATGATGATGATGGTGATGATGATGATGATGATGATGATGATGGTGATGATGATGATGATGATGATGATGATGATGATGATGATGATGATGATGATGATGATGATGATGGTGATGATGATGATGATGATGATGATGATGATGATGATGATGATGATGATGATGATGATGATGATGATGATATGGATATGATAATGATATGGATATGATAATGATATGGATGATGATGAGGATGATGAAGTGGAAGAGGAGGAGGAAGAGAAGTAGGAGGAGGAGAAAAAGAAGGAGAAAGAAGAGGAGAAGGAAAAGATAGAAGAAGAAGAAGAAGAGGAGAAGGAGGAAGAGGAAGAAGAGAAGGAAGAGAGGAAGAAGAAGAGAAGGAGGAAAAAGAGGAAAAGGAAAATGAGGAAAAAGAAAAGAGAAAGAAGAAGAGAAAGAGGAGAAAAAAATGATGGAGGTGTTGAATAGGTTGAAGAATAAAAAAAGATAGAAAAAAAAATAAACAAAAAACAATTGAAGAAAAAAAATAAATTTCATCGTCATGATGGTGATGAAGAGGTTGATGAGAATTATTTGGTACAAATGATGATGAAGACAACGACGATGAGAGTGATGATGATGATAATGTAGATAAAGAATATAAGGTAGGAGATCATTGTGGTAATTATGATGAAAGTGAAATTGAATCAAATTGTTATGTTGCTAGAAAAAAGAAGATATAGAAATGGGAAAGAAAAAGGGGAAGAAGAAGAAGAAGAAGAAGAAGAAGAAGAAGAAGAAGAAGAAGAAGAAGAAGAAGAAGAAGAAGAAGAAGAAGAAGAAGAAGAAGAAGAAGAAGAAGGAGAAGAAGAAGAAGAAGAAGAAGAAGAAGAAAAAGAAGAAGAAGAAGAGGAAGAAGAAAAAGAAAAGAAAAAAAAAGCTGCTGATAGTGAGGATGATGATGGTGATGATGAGGGTGATGATGGTGATGATGATGATGATGATGATGATGATGATGATGATGATGATGATGATGATGATGATGATGATGATGATGATGATGATGATGATGATGATGATGATGATGATGATGATGATGATGATGATGATGATGATGATAACGATGATGAAGAGGATGAAGATGAAGATAGGGGGAGGAAGATGATGATCAAGAGAGGGAGGGTTGAGGTGATGATAACAATTTTCAATTATTTCTGAATTTTCATTATAATTTAATACACAGCTGCATCTCATCACTGGCCGCCATAACTGTTGCCTTAACGCCACTCCATCAATGCGTGTGTGCATACGCCTTTATTTGTGTGTGTGTATGTGTGTGTGTGTGTGTTTGTGTGTGTGTGTGTGTGTGAGTGTGTGTGTGTGTGTGTGTGTGTGTGTGTGTGTGTGTGTGTGTGTGTGTGTGTGTGTGTGTGTGTGTGTGTGTGTGTGTGTGTGTGTGTGTGTGTGTGTGTGTGTGTGTGTGTGTGTGTGTGTGTGTGTGTGTGTGTGTGTGTGTGTGTGTGTGTGTGTGTGCGTTTAATTCGATGTTAAGTGGATCTTCCATCCATGATAGTTTTGCTGAAACATTTTCAAATAAATAATAATACTTTCAAAAAAATATCCTCAAACCACCCAGTGGATTCAGTATCCATCCCATTTTTCTTAGTATTTGAATTATCATTTTTCAATTTCAAATTAGTTTTTTTTTTTTTTACAAAATCCACAAAAAAACTCAACCCATTTTTTTCAATAGTTTTTTTCCGATTATTAATTCAATAAACACTTATTCACAAAAACCTCTTATTGTGCCTCCAGAGCAGGGGGGCCTCTGATAATCTTATAAAGCAATAAGTGTCTGAGAAAAAAATTCATTCAAACCGAATTATTATCTTCTTTTTTGCCGTTTATAAAGTTTTTTGTTTTATTTTCAATTTTGAGTTTTTTTTATATTTTTATTTTGTTTTGTATTTCATATTATTAGTTGAGTCTATCTTTTTTCTGTTTTAATAGTTTTTATACATTTTATTTTTTTATTATTTATCATTATTTTTTTTTTACTGTTTCTAAATTTTTTTAATTCTGATTACTTACTTATCTTCATTCTTATATTATTATTATTATTATTATTATTATTATTATTATTATTATTATTATTATTATTATTATTATTATTATTATTATTATTATTATTATTATTATTAATTTTATTATTATTGATATTATCTTCTCCATCATTATAATAATAATAATAATAATGATAATAATAATAATAATAATAATAATAATAATAATAATAATAATAATAATAATAATAATAATAATAATAATAATAATAATAATAATAATAATAATAATAATAATAATAATAATAATAATAATAATAATAATAATAATAATAATAATAATAATAATAATAATAATAATAATAATAATAATAATAATAATAATAATAATAATAATAATAATAATAATAATAATAATAATAATAATAATAATAATAATAATAATAATAATAATAATAATAATAATAATAATAATAATAATAATAATAATAATAATAATAATAATAATAATAATAATAATAATAATAATAATAATAATAATAATAATAATAATAATAATAATAATAATAATAATAATAATTATTATTATTATTATTATTATTATTTTTATTTTTATTTTTATTGTTATTTTTATTATTATTATTATTATTATTATTATTATTATTATTAGTAGTAGTAGTAGTAGTAGAAGTAGTAGTAGTATTAGTATTATTATTACTATTATTATTATTATTATTATTATTATTATTTTTATTAATATTATTTTTTTTATTTCCACTATTATTATTATTATTATTATTATTATTATTATTATTATTATTATTATTATTATTATTATTATTATTATTATTATTATTATTATTATTATTATTATTATTATTATTATTATTATTATTATTATTATTATTATTATTATTATTATTATTATTATTATTGTTTTTATTATTATTATTATTATTATTATTTTTATTATTATTATTATTTTTATTTTTATTATTATTATTATTATTATTATTATTATTATTATTATTATTTATATTATTATTATTATTATTATTAATATTATTATTATTATTATTATTATTATTATTATTATTATTATTATTATTTCTATTATTATTATT
>OX387259.1:2143168-2168168 GCA_947562095.1 Branchellion lobata
ATTTTTTACTTATTTATTTATTTATTTATTTATTTATTTATTTTTTTATTTATTTATTATTATTACTATGTTTATATAATTATTTATTTTTTCTCACTTCTTTTTTTATTTTTATTTTTATTACTTTTTTATTTTTTATTATTAATTTTTTCGTTTTTTTTTCTTTTTTTATCTTGTTCCCTTTTTTACTTGTTTATTTTTTCCTCATTATTATTTTTCACTTGTTTTTTTATCTTTATTATTTTTTTATTTCTTTATTCCTTTTATTTATTTATTCACAAATGCGTATTTTTAATATGTATATACACATATATACATATATACAAATATATATATATATATATATATATATATATATATATATATATATATATATATATATATATATATATATATATATATATATATATATATATATATATATATATATATATATATATATATATATATATATATATATATATATATATATATATATATATATATATATATATATATATATATAACATGAAAAATATATTAATGAATGGATTTGGAAACCATGCGAAATCATGATCAACTGAATGATTGACTTCATCACCGGGATTAAGGAATTTAACTATTTTTATTTAACAAATTTATAAATTCATTTGGGATACATTTGATAAGATATTAAATTCATTTGGGATACATTTGATAAGATATTAAATTCATTTGGGATACATTTGATAAGATATTAAATTCATTTGGGATATATTTGATAAAATATTAAATTCATTTGGGATACATTTGATAAGATATTAAATTCATTTGGGATACATTTGATAAGATATTAAATTCATTTGGGATACATTTGATAAGATATTAAATTCATTTGGGATACATTTGATAAGATATTAAATTCATTTGGGATACATTTGATAAGATATTAAATTCATTTGGGATACATTTGATAAGATATTAAATTCATTTGGGATACATTTGATAAGATATTAAATTCATTTGGGATATATTTGATAAAATATTAAATTCATTTGGGATACATTTGATAAGATATTAAATTCATTTGGGATACATTTGATAAGATATTAAATTCATTTGGGATACATTTGATAAGATATTAAATTCATTTGGGATACATTTGATAAGATATTAAATTCATTTGGGATACATTTGATAAGATATTAAATTCATTTGGGATACATTTGATAAGATATTAAATTCATTTGGGATACATTTGATAAGATATTAAATTCATTTGGGATATATTTGATAAAATATTAAATTCATTTGGGATACATTTGATAAGATATTAAATTCATTTGGGATACATTTGATAAGATATTAAATTCATTTGGGATACATTTGATAAGATATTAAATTCATTTGGGATACATTTGATAAGATATTAAATTCATTTGGGATACATTTGATAAGATATTAAATTCATTTGGGATATATTTGATAAAATATTAAATTCATTTGGGATACATTTGATAAGATATTAAATTCATTTGGGATACATTTGATAAGATATTAAATTCATTTGGGATATATTTGATGAAATATTAAATTTATTTGGGATACATTTGATAAGATATTAAATTCATTTGGGATACATTTGATAAGATATTAAATTCATTTGGGATACATTTGATAAGATATTAAATTCATTTGGGATACATTTGATAAGATATTAAATTCATTTGGGATATATTTAACAAAATTATACATTTCTTTGGGTTAAACCCAAACTATTTCCCGTGAAAACGTATTATTCAACTATTTATATTGAAGAAATGAATAAATAATAATAAAATTATAAAAAATTATAAAAAATAATAATAAATAATAATAATAAACAAGTGATTGGAAAAATATTGATTGATTAAATGAGCAAATTGGTAGAATTAAACTAAATAAAATCAAACAGCCTATAAGTTTTTTACTCAAGCATCGAATCACTTGCAGGTGCACAGCGTGAGGCCTGAGATGTTGAGGATGGTGATGATGATGAACCATCGGTCTTTCTCCCATCCATCTCCTCCCCATCATCCATCTCCCCCCCATCATCCATCTCCCCCTCATCACCCATTCCCTCCCCATCACCCTTCTCCCCCACAACACCCCTCTCCCCCCCATCACCCCTCCCATCCCCAAGATCCTTCTCTTCTCCACCACCCACCCTCCAATCAGTCTTTCCATCAAAAAATTCACCCACATCCAACTTCATCCACCCCACCCTCATCTTTAACCACCCAATCAAATGATTCGCAATATTCTAGCCCCAGAACCTCTGACCAATCAGAGATCAGCCCCACTTCTCGCCACATATCTTCCCTTTCTTCTTCTTATTCCAGTTTTTCTTTTTCTCGTTCTCTGTCTTCTTCAGTTCATCCTTCTCAATCTCATCCTTTCTCCACCTCCCATCCGTCCATCTTTACCCATCTTTTTCCCTCAATCGTCACCCCAGAAGCCTCTTACAATATGCACCAAAGAGGTATCACAAATATTGGTAACAAAAAAGATGAAGATGACGACAACGAAGATGTCTTTGGAGGTGGTGACGATGATGATGATGATGAGGAGGAGGAGGAGGAGATGGAGGGTGATGAGGAGGACGAGGAAGAAGATGGGGATGGGGAAAGAAGTCTGCAGAACAAGAGAAGAAGGAATGATCGAGAAACAGAAAGGATTATGAGGGTGGTGATGATGATGATGATGGGTGGATGGAAGGAGCTGGCTGAGGTTGTGGTCGGAGTTCTCAAGAGAAGTTAGTTTTGTTGCTGTTGTTGTTGGTGTTGTTGTTGGTGTCGTTGTTGGTGTTGTTGTTGGTGGGTCTGTTGGTGTTAATGTTGGTGGCTTTGTTGCGTTTGTTGTTGTTGTTTTTGCTGTTTTTTTTAATTTTTCAAAACTATAGCTACATTTTCCACAATTAATACTTTTCAATAAAAAAAAATTTAAAACATTTGAAGGTCAAAAAATAAATAATAAAAATATGAACAGATTAATTACCAAATTTGAAAAATAAATATAAAAAAATACAAAGAATAATTAATAAAACAAATTAATTATATGTTGTCGAAAGACTTGATATGTATTGGGGCAACCATACACAACGTGCTACTCGTCATGTCGTTTTATTATTATTTAATTTGTTTTCATAACAATAATAATAATAAAAATGAAAATAATTAAAGAATATATGTTAATGGACAAAAAATAATGCATAATTAAGATTAAAAAAAAAAGAAATAAAATAATAATAATAATAATAATAAATAATAATAATAATAATATTAATAAATAATAATAATAATAATAATAATAATAATAATAATAATAATAATAATAATAATAATAATAATAATAATAATAATAATAAAAATAAATAATAATAATAATGATTAGTTAAACTAATTTTTCCTTTATTTATTAAGGACCACCTTCTATTACAATAATTATTGCATTTTGAAGATAATCTTGTTTTGTATTTTTTTTGTTGCAAAGTTTTGTATTTTATCCCAAAAAAAAACATTTGATTTTTCATAAACTCAATCATCTTTATATAGTCTCGAATAAACCATCAGCAATTAGATTCCATACTATTTTTTACGGCGTGATGTATTGTATAGCTTTTGTTTATGTTTCTTTCATTTGTTTTTTTTTGTATAATTACCTTTTTCTGAAGTTTTTAATATGTTTTTTTTGTTTATAAATTATTTTTCGTTTTTTGTTATACGTTATTCTGTTTTATTTTTGTTTTTTTTTCTATTTTTATTTTTTTAATATGACTTTGGGCTGGGAGATTTATATTTAACTTTCCAGTTTTTATTCGTTTGATTTTTACATTATTATTCAATTCTTGAAAATTATTGATAAAATTTTTATTTCATAAAAATTATTAATAAAATTTTAACATTATTATTCAAAATTTATAAAATTTCTAAATTCAAATCCGCTTGTTTTTTTATTCGAAAATAATCAATAAAAACTGATTAAAAAACCAATTAATTAACAAAAAACTAATAAAAAATGATAATTAAATAAATAATTTGGGAAAAAAAATTAAAAAACAAATATTTTTAAATTAATGAGCGGAAAATCTATTTCAAAACAACGTCGACTTCATTTTGTTTATTCGTCTCTGATGTAATGCGCCTTCGCATCCATCAACCTACACACAGAACCTCCGTCACCTACTTTTCCTTCCTTTTTCCACTCTTTCGACATATTTTTCTTCTCACTCTTCCAGACGTTCCATTCTCAAAACTCTCTCTACACCTTACTCATCTCCGCTTCATCCTCACTACACCTTCTTTCATCCACCTTTCATCCATCCATCTTCATTCATTCTCCTTCATCCATCCACCTCCATCCATCCATCTTCATCCATTCGCTTCCATCCATCCACCTTTCATCCATCCATCTTCATCCATCCTCCTTCATCCATCCACCTCCATCCATCCATCTTTATCCATCCTCTTCATCCATCCATCTTCATCCATCCATCTTCATCCATCCTCCTTCATCCATCCATCTTCATCCATCCATCTTCATCCATCCAGCTCCATCCATCCTCCTTCATCCATCCATCTTCATCCATCCTTCTTCATCCATCCATCTCCATCCATCCTCTTTCATCCATCCACTTCCATCCATCCTCCTTCATCCATCCACCTCCATCCCTCCTCCTTCATCCATCCATCTTCATCCATCCATCTCCATCCATCCTCCTTCATCCATCCACCTTCATCCACCTTCCATTCATCCTTTTTCATCCAATCTCTTTCATCCATCCTCTTTCATCCATTCTTTTTCATTCATCCACCTCTATCCATCCATCTTTATCCATCCCCTTTCCCATTATCCACCTTTATTCATCCACCTTCCTTCATTCACTCCGTTTTACCCAACTTTTCTTCTGCTCTTATCCTATAAAATTATTCGCATTTTTGATCTTCTAACTACTCATTTCTTGCGGTAACCCTCTCTACTTACTACAATTTTTTTTATCTCTCCCACAGCGACCACAAAAGCCATCAATCCCAAAGACTACAGCGACATTTACTGTTGTAGCGTTTGTGGCTGTAGCTTCATCGAACCACACAGCTTCTTCAACCACCAGACCGACAGTGACCACTTCAAGACCACCAGCCACCAGTCCACGACTACCAACGATAACCAGACACCCACGAACCACGCCACCACGAACCACGCCACCACCAACCACACCACCACCAACCACACCACCACCAACCACACCACCACCAACCACGCTACCACTAATCACACCACACCAAGTGTCTACTGCTGCAGTTTTGACCGTTGTGAAATGGGTCCTTTCAAAGACACGTCTTCCCTCCACCACCACTACCTGCAACAACACTGCAACATCGCTCAGCGGCTCGTTGCTTGTGGTCGCTTGAAGCACGCTGTGGCTGGTGCAGCTAGTGGCGATGCAGTTGGTGGTGCTGGATCTAGCGAGTGTGTGAGGGATATCACGTGTGAGAAATTCCTTAAAGAATCAAAATTGATACAGCCACCAGAAGCATTGGAGGAACAACAGCCACAACCACAGCAACCACAGCTACCACCACTACAACCACCACAGCCACTTAAAACTTGTAGCCAGTGTGACTTGTGCTTCTACGACGGATCCTCTCTTCGCAGCCACTCTTTAACACACATCTTAAGGGAATTGTGTAAAGAGTGGGTGGTTTGTGGTGATGGTGACAATGATGATGATAATGAAGGAGAACAGGATGTCGACGATAACGATGATGATGGTGATGATGATAATGATGATGATGATGATGATGATGATGAGGATGATGATGATGATGATGATGATGATGATGATGATGATGATGATGATGATGATGATGATGATGTCGATGATGATGGTGAAAATGAGGGTGACGATGATGGTGAAAAGAAAAAAATAATAAAACTTATAAAGAAAAAAGAGGAATTGGAAGTAAAAAACAAAGAACAAAAACACAATAGTGGTGATTACGTCATCAAAAAGCACGTGAGTTGCGCTGACGATAACGCAGATAGAGACGTCAAAATGGTCGATGGCGTAGCTGATGATGCAGACAGGAAGCCGGAAGAGGAAGGAGGAGTTATTGTTAATCATGGCGTCAAAAATGACGCGTGGAAGGAAGAGGGGTGTGGAGACTTGAAAGAGAGATGTGTCGAAAAATGTTTCAAAAATATTTCTGATTCACTCAGTGGAGATAACAACAATTTCAATGATGTCATGAAAAACAAAACAACCTTTCGTAAACTTTTACGAATATGTGACGTCATTTCTGAAAACGTAGATGACGCTGACAAAGTTTTTCCGGAAAAGATGAAAAGTTTTTTCAGCAACATCAACAACAGCAAAAAAAACAAAAACAACAACAATCTTAATCACCACAATAACAACAACAACAAAAACAACAGCAACAGAAACAACAATTGCAACAATAACAACAACAAATGCAACAATGACAACAACAACAATGGTAGCGCTAGTAATGATTTGGAGTACATGGCGACAGGCAAGTCTAGAGGAGGAGGTGGTGGTTGTTACGTCAATGACGATGCCACTCCACTAAATTATGACGTCATTAAGGAAATTAACAATAAGTGTAACAACCAGTATAACAACAACAACAAAAATAAAAATAGTACAAATAATAAAGATAATAATAGCAACAGAAACAACAACAGCTACAACGACTCATATGGACTGAACAAAAATGGAAATAACAACAACAATAACAACAACAACAACAGTGACAACAAAAACAAAAACAACAACAACAATGACAAAAACAACAATAACAACAACAACAATTATAAGTATGATGTAAATAACATAAGAAATAACAGCAACACTAATAACACTAAAATTAGCAAACAAATTTATACAAATAATTTGAGCACTGTTAATTTTGATAATAGCAATAATAACAACGATATCAAAGATAATAATAATAATAAAAACAACAACAACAACAATAATAATGAATATAACAATGACAAAAACAACAACAACAACAGTAATAATAATAAATATAACGATAACAACAACAACAACAACAACAACAACAACAACAACAACAGCAACAACAACAAAAATAATAATAATAATAATAATAATAAAAATAAAAATAAAAATAATAATAATAATAATAATAATAATAATAATAATAATAATAATAATAATAATAATAATAATAATAATAATAATAATAATAATAATAATAATAATAATAATAATAATAGTAATAATGTGGCAATTTCGGCAGCAAAGAGTGGTGATGATGGTGTGATGAATGGGGCGATGGAAAATAACAGCTTGGAAATAAAAATAATTAACAACAAGATGAATAATAAGAATAATAATAAAAATAAAAACAATAACAATAATAATATTATTAATAATAATAATAATGATAATAATAATATCAATAATAATAATAATAATAATAATAATAATAATAATAATAATAATAATAATAATAATACTAATAATAATAATATCAATAACAATAATAATATCAATAATAATAATAATGATAATAATAATAATAATAATATTAATATTAATAATAATAATAATAATAATAATAATAATAGAAACCCAAAAATCAATGATGAGAGAAATTATAACGTTAATTTCGGTGATGTTCGAGTTTTTGATAATATTGACACTATAAACGAGCATGCGCATGAAAATAATAATGATTATGAAAGTGAAATAAATCTGTATAATGATAATAAAAATAATAATACTACTAATACTAATAAAAATAATAACAACAACAGTAATAATAATATTAATAATAATAATAATAATAATAATAATAATAATAATAATAATAATAATAATAATAATAACAATAAAAATAAAGAAAATAATAATAATAATAATAATAGTAATAATAACAATAATAAAAAAAATAATAATAACGTTGGTGATGATGATGATGATGAGGTTGGCAGATATAATGAAGCAATCAATTATGACGGTCAATCTGAACATTATATGACCAAGAGTATAATCCCGTCGAATGATCTGGAAAACAACAACAACAACAAAAATAATAATAATAATTTTACCAATAATAATAATAATAATAATAAGAATACCAATAAGAATAGTAATAATAATAACAATACCACTGCTAGCAATAGTACTTTCAAGGTAAGATATGATAAGGTAACAGATGACAAAAATGATGGTGATAATGAGAATATAAATAATATAAATATTAATAATGGTGATAATAAGGATACCAACATTAATAAAAACAATAATAATGACAATAAAAAGATAGAAAATGTAAATAATAATAATGATGATAATGATGATAATAGCAGTTTACATGATAATTCGATGCATAACATGATTAAAAAGAATAATAACAAAAATTATAGAAATAATAATAGCAAAAATAACATTGAAATTATAGAGTCTTTCTATAAGAACAACAACAATAATCAAAATAATCAAAGTTATGACAATGATGGTGATGACGAGAATGATGATGATGACGACGACGATGGTGATAATGATGACAATAATGATAACAACAAAAATAACAACAAAAATGTTGAACATGGGAAGGTGATAAAGAATGATAATGACAACAAAAACAACGCTAATGACAACAATTGTATGACTGAAGAGGAGGAGGAGGAAGAAGAAGAGAAAGAGGAGGAGGAGAAAGAAGAAGAAGAGGAAGAGAAAGAAGAGAAAGAAGAGGAAGAAGGAGAGAAAAAGGAAGAAAAAGAGAAGGAAGAAGAAAAAGAGGTTAAAAGGAAAGGAAATGGATTTTCAAAGATAGTAAAAAAGAAAAGAATGAAAAAAAGAAGAGAAAAAAAAGAAGATATCAAGAATAGAAGAAAAAAAAGAGGAAGGAATGAGGGAGAAGAGGTGGGTTGTGAAGGGGATGAAAGAAAAGATGGAAAGAAGAAGAAAGAGATGGATGGAAGAGCAGAAGTGGAGGCAGAAAAGAATAAAGACGAAAGAGAAGAGGACGGAGGAGGGAGAGAAAATGATGGAAAGGAGAGAGAGAAGGATGGGAGAGAGGGAGAGAAGGACGGAAGGGAGAGAGAGAAGGATGGAAGGGAGGGAGAAGAGGATGGAGGGGAGGGAGGTGTTGGAGGAGGGGTCTCACGGGTGGGAGTTGGTAATGAACAAGGGGCATGTGGGAATTGTTTTAATGGAGTTCTAGGCCTTGATAAGACATTACAAGGCAAAGACCAGCGTAATGATGGAGAAAATGGAGAAGATGATGACGACGACGACGACGACGACGATGATGATGCTGACGATGTTGACGATGCAAATGAAGATGACGACGAAGAAGATGATGGAGAAGAGGAAGAGGAAGAAAAAAAAGATGAGGTAGACTGCACTATGAAGAGAATGAAAGGCGAAATGACCTCGAAGGGAAGGGAGGGAGTGTTTAGAGCGGTCTCAAACGAAGCGACTAACGGGAGTTTTGACGAGAGAAGTTATAATTTAAGCGGCGATAAGAGCGTTAATAACGGACTTAATAACCGACTTAATGGCGGCGTTAACAACGGCGTTAATAACGATGCCCCGTCACGTGAGGTTGGAACGGCTGTTAATTACAGCGGCAATAACAACGATGATTATCACAAGAGGAGTCAACTTGACTACAACCACACGTCTCCATTCAAGAGAAACCCCAAACAACAACAACAACAACAACAACAACAACAACAATATCCGGATTTGTGCAACACAAACAACAACTACAACAACAAAAACATCTATAGCGGCATTACCAACAACGGTATTAACAACAACCTTAACCCCAATGGCAACAACAACAACAACAACAACAACTACAACAACAACAACATCAACAACAATAGCAGCAACAGCAACAACAGCATAAACAACAGTCACCGAATGTTGATGTTGTTGTCACGACATAGAAGTAGCTACTACAAATCTTTGCTGGAGAATGTTGGATTCGAATGTGCCATGCTGTTCAACGAAACGGCCGCCAGTCAAAAGTGCAAAAGCAACACAGATGGCAACAACAATAACAACAACAAAAACAAAGATCGAAACGACTCCAACAACAACAATAACAACAACAATAGCAACAACAGCAACAACAACAACAACACCAACAACTCCAACAACAACGAAACGCCATCAAGCAACGAGGAGCAATGCAAGGCGACCAGAGACAACAACGACGAAAACAACAACAACGACGACGACGACGACAACAAGTACAACAGGAACAACAACAACAACAACCCCAGCAACAGCAGCTTTCCAGAGCTGGCCCAGAGTAAGTGTCGCTTCTGTGACAAGGAGTTCTCAAGTGTGTGGGTTTTGAAAGCACACGAGGAAGATCAACACGGAGGGACCATTCCACTGGAAGCTGTGGAGAAGTTTGCTGAGGCCTTTAAAAAGCACTATGATCAAACACACGTGTCCACCGCTATGAATGGTTGCTACAACAACGAAGCAGACGAGAAAAAGTTTTCGGAAAGTGACACAGAAAATACATCTCCTAAGTCCTCCACCTCTTCAACCTCCCAACACAAGAGTGGTGCTCATAGAGGTTCTCTCAACAAACACCCTTTCTTCCATCCCTCCAACACCCCTTTCAAGACTCTCGACGCCCATTCTTCTGGACTTCAACGTCAAGACGCAGCCGCTTTCCAGATGGAATTTTTGAAGCAAATGTCGATGATGATGATGATGCCTGGTGGCCTAGACTCAACTTCTCCCAAAAACAATCCTTTCTTCCCTCAATATCCCATGATGTTTCCCTTCGGTTTCAACCCTGACCTCCTTGGCATGCCAGGGAATCCATTCGAACACCAGAAGCAGCAGCAGCAGCAACAACAGCTGCATAACTACATGTTGATGTCTGGAATGTTCCCATTTGGTCAACAACTTGGAAACTCCGTCAACAAAAACTGCAACCTTTCTTTGCAACAACAACAACAACAACAACAACAACAACAGCAACAACAACATTTGTTACAACAACAACAGCAACAAAAACGAGCTAGGACAAGGATAACCGATGACCAGCTGACTATTCTGAGAGCTCACTTTGACATCAGCAACTCTCCTAGTGATGAACAAATAACCAAAATGGCCGAAACAACGCGTCTGCCTCCCAAAGTTATCAAACACTGGTTCAGAAACACGCTATTCAAGGAGAGGCAGAGGAGCAAAGACTCCCCGTACAACTTCAACAACCCTCCAACCACCGTTCTTTACCCCACCGACAACGATGATGACGTCACTGATAACAATGAGGGTAAGAACAGTCTAGAAGGAGGAAAAAAGGAGGAAGCAAAAAGTGGTCGAGAGGGAGAGAAGAAGAAAAATGGCGATGAAGAAGAAGAGGAGGAGGAGGAAGAAGAAGATGAGGTTTTTAAGTCTGGTGAGTTTTCCGAAGTTTCGTTCGGTGGTCGTCATGAAGGGATGAAAGAGATCAAGAGTGAACAGAGGATTTGTGAGAAGCAGGAAAGGGAGGTGGAAGTGGGTGTTCCGGTGAAGGAGGAGGAAGACAACTCCGAGGTGGCTTACAGCGCCAAGAAGGTCGAATCACTCTTCTTCAACGACAGTCTGGTGCCCACACCACGTGACCTCGATCACAGGAACATCTCTCCTTCAGACCCCATTAACAACCTCCCTCCCCATCTTTTCCCCCCTTTGAGTATTCCTAGACTGGGACCTCCTCCATTCTTCTTACCCCCCTCTCATCCATCCTTATTCCCTTCCACGTCGGGTCTTCCTTTTCCGTCAGGACCCGGTTCTTTACCTCTCTTTCCTCATTCCTCACACTCTTTCCACCACCAGTCACAGACTCAGCAGCAGCAGCAACAACAACAACCATCCACCAACCACGGCAAACGCGCCAATCGAACCCATTTCACCGACCAGCAAATCAAAATTCTGCAAGAGCATTTCGAAATCAACGCCTACCCTAAGGATGAAGAACTAGAAATGCTATCGGGCCTCTTGGACCTCAGTCCGCGGGTGATCATAGTGTGGTTTCAAAATGCCAGACAGAAAGCCAGAAAAAGTTATGAAAACCAACCGCCACACTCTTCCAACTCTTTTGGGAATAGCACCTCTGATGGAGACAGCGGCAGTCAGGCCTTCAAGTACCAGTGTCAGTTTTGTTCGGTCAGCTTCGAAAGGTACTACGAACTGATCAAACATCAGCGCCTGCAGTGCAGAAAGAACAGCTCGGTCAAAAGCTATCTGACCACGCCTCAAGGAGACTTAAAGGTGGCGAAAGAAAGCCACGATAAAGCAAACTCAAACAGCAGTCAACAGCAGCAGCAAGCACCAGATGAAAAACTCTTCAATTTGGACTATGAAAACGCCTTTAAGCGAAGCCTCGAAATGTCACAGATGACTAACCTTCCGTCCACTAATCCTCCTTTTGAAGGGGTCAAGAAGGCGGCTGAGTTGGCGGGTAGTAATGAAGAGGGGGAAGACCGGGAGGCGGCTAATGATCGACGAATGCGTACCGTCATCATGCCACACCAGTTGGAAATTCTGAACCGAAAGTTCCGCGAAGACAGCAATCCTAGTCGAAAGCAGCTGCGAGCCATCACTGCTGAAGTTGGTCTCAGCAAGAGGGTGGTACAAGTATGGTTTCAGAACGTCAGGGCTAGAGAGAAAAAAGGTCCCAGTGGACTCATGAGCCGAATGCATCACTCCTCCAAATCCCACCACCTCACCGAGCCCAGTCTTGAAGACAAGGGTTGTACTCCTGCTGAAAAGAGATTTAAGCTTGACGTTCCTGATAACAAAATGTCGTCATCTTCTTCGTCGTCTTCCTCCTCATCTTCGAAGACTCCCAGTTTCAATTTCAATCAGCTCATGCACCACCCAGGCAGCCTACCAAACCCTTTCTTCCCTTTCTTCAACTCTATGAATCTTCTGTACACCGGCGGTGATGTCATCAACAACAACAACAATAATAATAATAACAACAACAACAACAGCAACAAAAGCAACAAAATGGATGAAGAAGGAAGACAAGAACAGTCAACAGAGGGCTCTCATGAGCTTCCCTTGGACCTCAGCAAGCCTATAAACCACTTCATGCCACACGACCAAGAATCCAGTTTTGACTTCAGTGCCAGAAAACAACAGCAACAACAACAACTGCAACAACATCTACAACAACAGTTGCAACATCAACAACAGCAGCAGCAACAACAACAACAACAACAACAGTATTCAAGCAACAACAACATGAACGCGAGTTTTGGCTCTACTACCAGCAATAGCAACAATGGCAACAACAACATCAACAACGACAACGATTCCGTCTCGCAGTCTGATAATGACTCTCTTCCAGTCTCTTCCTCCAAGGAAGAAGAATATAACATTGCCTTCAAAAAGTTTTCCTCTTTTGACAAAACTCCACAACTCAACAACAACAACAACAACCTCAGCAACAACCTCAACAACAGCAGCAACAACAACAACATCAACAACACCCGACTTTGTAATAGCGTGTTTCCATCTTTTGTACCTATCAACAAAAACAGCAACAGCAGCAACAACAACAACAACAATATCATTCTCAACAACAACAACAACAGCCTCAACAACAACAACAACGACCTATCACAAACCCCTTCAACCTCAGGCAAACGACACAGAACGCACATGACCAGCGTTCAAATCCGAGTGATGAAAATGATCTACAGCGAGTACAAGACACCCACAATTAGCGAGTGTGACATGCTGGGTCGAGAGATAGGGCTGAGGAAGAGGGTTGTACAAGTGTGGTTTCAGAACGCCAGAGCCAAAGACAAGAAGAGTCGCTTAGCCGATGGCTTGGACGGAGAACTTCCCTCAATGCAATCTCCCGCCTCTTCGGAGTGCAAGGTGTGTGCAGTGGCCTACAGCAACCAGCACAGCATAAGGGACCATCTTTTCAGCTCTGAACACATCGAGAACATCAAGCGATTCGTGAAGAACCAGGCAGACTCTGAACTGACCCCATCACAGCCTCCCTTCCTCTCTGATCCTCCCCCTCCTCGCTTCAACTCCTTCGAAACGTCTCCTCAATCCTCCTACCCCCCTCTCCTCCCCTCCAACTCTGACCTGGTTCCAGGCCTTGTGGCGCATGAACTCATGGCCAAGTTACACCGCGACATCAAGGCCGAGAGTGATAATGGTTCGGTTTTTTTGTTTTTAAAGCTTTTTTTTTTATTTGTTTTTTTCTGTTTTGTTTTTTTGTGGCTATTTGTTTTGTTTTTGTCATTTTTTTGTTTGAATGACTATTTTGTTTTTTTGTTGTTGTTTTTGTTAAAGTAAATGTTTTTTTTTGTTTTTTCGGGTTGTTTGTTTGTGGATTTTTGTATCTGTATTGCGAGTTTGTAGGATTTGTTTGGTTGTGGGTTTTTTTGTTTGAGTCTGTTGTAAGTTTGTTGTGCGTTTGTTGTGTTTGTTTGTCGTTAGTTTGTTGTGTTTGTTTGTTGTGTTTGCTTGTTGTGTTTGTTTTTTAGTATTTTTTTGTTAACTTTTTTTCCATATTGTTTGTTGATTCAATGAGAATCGTATGAATTAGGAGTTTTTACTCTATGTGAAAAATATTTCTGTCAATATAATCAAGTCCACTTGTGAATCACAATGGAAATTGACATCCGAAATAAGATTTATTTTCAAACTTTTCAATTTTTATAGAGAAACACTTAAATAAACAAAAATAAATTGATATTTTTTAACTATGAATTGTTCATTGAAAGTTGGATTTTTGATTTATATAACTCAAATAATTCTCTCTTTAATAATGTATAAACAATTTATTTACTCCCAAGTATTGTTATACTTTTTTCAACAACACATCTCCTCGTCACATTTTTTCACCACCAAACACCGATACACTCATACCCGCGCACACACACACACACACACACACACACACACACACACACACACACACACACACACACACACACACACACACACACACACACACACACACACACACACACACACACACACACACACACACACAAACACACACACGCACAAACACACACACACACACACACACACACACACACACACACACACACACACACACACACACAAACACACACACATCCAACAGTGGTGAAAGCGAAGTCTTCAGATTGCAATCAAAGCAACAACCCTCATCCTTTCCCCCCTTATCCCATCCTCCCCCCCTTCCTCCAACCCCCCTCCTTCCAACACCTTTTCATGCCGACACGTTAGTGATTTTTAATAATAACGGTATAATAATAATAATAATAATAATAATAATAATAATAATAATAATAATAATAATAATAATAATAATAATAATAATAATAACTATGTTTATTATTATTCTTGAAATCAAATTATTTTTATTTTTATTATTGATGATAATAATAGTAATAATGATAAAAACTAAAAGAATAAAAAAATAAAGAAAAAAAATGAAGAAAAATGAATTATTATTATAATTATGTTAATTAAAAAAATAATTATTAATATCTCTATTATTTTTATTTAAAAATAAATACTCATTTTAATCTTTTGTCGATTTTAAAAAAATTCACTGTTTTTTTATTAGTTTTTTTGATTTGAAGACTGTTTCAGTCGCTGAAGACTTCGAAAGAGCTTATGAATTTTAAATGGTGAATTCTAACTTATGAATTCTAACTTATAAATTCTAACTTATGAATTCTAACTTATGAATTCTAACTTATAAATTCTAACTTATGAATTCTAACTTATGAATTCTAACTTATGAATTCTAACTTATGAATTCTAACTTATGAATTCTAACTTATAAATTCTAACTTATGAATTCTAACTTATGAATTCTAACTTATGAATTCTAACTTATGAATTCTAACTTATGAATTCTAACTTATGAATTCTAACTTATGAATTCTAACTTATGAATTCTAACTTATGAATTCTAACTTATGAATTCTAACTTATGAATTCTAACTTATGAATTCTAACTTATGAATTCTAACTTATGAATTCTAACTTATGAATTCTAACTTATGAATTCTAACTTATGAATTCTAACTTATGAATTCTAACTTATGAATTCTAACTTATGAATTCTAACTTATGAATTCTAACTTATGAATTCTAACTTATGAATTCTAACTTATGAATTCTAACTTATGAATTCTAACTTATGAATTCTAACTTATGAATTCTAACTTATGAATTCTAACTTATGAATTCTAACTTATGAATTCTAACTTATGAATTCTAACTTATGAATTCTAACTTATGAATTCTAACTTGGGAATTCTAACTTATGAATTCTAACTTATGAATTCAAACTTGTGAATTCTAACTTATGAATTCAAACTTGTGAATTCTAACTTATGAATTCAAACTTGTGAATTCTAAGTGAAAAAATTTATTGAAAATCGAAAAAAAAATTGGAAAACAATGTATTGAAAAATAGAAAAAATGAAATCAGCGTATTTCACGAAAGAATTCATTTAAAAAACAATTAATCTGAAAAAATAATTTATTTTTATAAATAGTTTATTTTGAAAAAAACTTGCGATTAAAAATAAGTTGAAGAAAAATATAATAATGTAAAACTTATTTTTTTTTTAACTAATAAATAAAATAATTCATATTCAAAAGAATTAGTTTAACATGATTTATCAAAAAGAAACTTTAACAATACAACAGAGATTTATTAAGAACCTATCCAGTTTGTTTCAGTTTTTTTATTATTTTTATTGTTATTTCTATTTTTATTATTATTGTTGTTTTTTTTCATATCTCTTATTTTTATTATTTTTGTTGATTTTGTTTTTTTATTCTTTTCATTCTTTTTTATTATTTTTTTCAATTTTATTGTTTTTTTTATTTTTTTTTTATTCTTTTCATTATTCTTGATTGTTTTTTTCTTTTTTTTCATACTTTATTAGTTTTTTTGTTTCAATTTTTCTCATTATTTTCAATCTCAACTTTTGTTTTCATCCTACGCTAATCTTTTATTTTTTTTATTAATTCTTTAAATAGTTTTGTTACTTGTTTTTATCCTTTATTTTCACTGTATATTTTTTTCTTGTTTTCATTACTAATATTATTTTTATTTTTATGATATTTCATCAATTTAAAGCTATTTTTTTTCATATTTCAAGTTTTTTTTCGAAGTCAAACCAAATTTAGAAAAAAAAATTGGCGGCTGTATAAAGAAATGTTTTGCTGAAGTTTGAAAAACAAAGAAAAATTATTCATATATTCTCTGTTTGATCTTTTATTTTGACAAGTTGTTTGGACAACTTTAATTACTAGTGATTATAATTGAGTTCTGGAAATTATAATCGGAATACAAGGGAGTCTGTTTTTTAGAAATAATTCATTTTTATTTCCATTTATTAACTTATTTAATTCTATTTTCAATTTTTCACAATAGTTTTAATAATGAGACGTTTTGAGTGGCCTCGAAACTCTACGGGGTTAATGCCACTATAATAATATTCGTGTTTGTATTGTATTGTATTGTATTGTTTTGTATTGTATGGAGTCAGTTTCGAAAGTCAAAAACGAATAAAACTTTGATTGAAGCAACCAGCTAACCTTTAAGCTGGTTGAGTTGGAAAGTAAGATTGAGTGATTATTCGGTTTCGATTGAATGAGTTTTAATTAAATTAGTAATCCCATTAGTGTTAATTAAATAATTAATTACAAATAAATTGGTTTTTATTAAATAAAATTAAATAAATAAAAAAAGTAAACAAAAAATGAATTAACAAAGAAAGAAAGAAATAAATGAAAAAAAGAAGAATAAATAAATGAAGAAAAGAAGAATAAATAAATGAATAAAGAAATAAATGTTTGAATAATTGCATGATTGACTAATTAATTAAACAAATGAATCGACAAATATTTAACTAAATAAACAATTAAATAAATGAAAATAAAAACAAATAAATAAATAAACATAAAAACAAATAAAGAAATAAAAAGAAAAATGAATAAATAAGAATGAATAAAAAAATAAACGAATAGGATAAATGAATTAAAAAAAATAAATGAATAAATAAAAATAAATGAATAAATAAAAATAAATGAATAAATAAAAATAAATGAATAAATAAAAATAAATGAATAAATAAAAATAAATGAAAAAATAAAAATAAATGAATGAATAAATCAATAAACAATGTCGAAATAATTAGAATGGTTGCATGGCATTATCAAGCATCAGACTTGATTTATATAGCTCAAAGTTAATAAATATGCTTATTTTTTATCAAAGTTGCTGGAACGGCTGAAGATAATAGGGGGCGAGAGATAACAAGAGATTTTTAATTCAACATTCAAATGCGTGTTCAGAGGCTAGAGACGATTAAGCTGGTGGCTCGGATGAATGGCAGCTTATTGTTGTTAAACTTCTGGTAACAATGTTTTAACAATTCGGTAACGATGTAATAAGAATTGAGTAACAATGCGTTAACGATGTTGTAACGGTGTTGTAACGGTGTTGTAACGGTGTTGTAACGGTGTTGTAACGGTGTTGTAACGGTGTTGTAACGGTGTTGTAACGGTGTTGTAACGGTGTTGTAACGGTGTTGTACCGGTGTTGTAACGGTGTTGTGACGATGTTGTATCGGTGTTGTAACGGCGTTTTAACGGTGTTATAACGGCGTTTTAAAGGTGTTTTAACGATGTTGTACCAGTGTTGTAACGATGTTGTAACGATGAGATAACGACGTGGTAACGGCGTGGTAACATTGACGATGAAATAATTTATATCAACGGAACAACAAGCTAGTAACAATGACAGCAACATTATTATAGTCTCTGCAATGACAAAAGGATTCAATTTAGGTAACTTTATGAAAATCTCAGAATATCTTCAATACAACTTGGGTGTTTGACAACACATTTGACAACACATTTGACAACAATTTTAACAGCCCTTTTGACAACACATCCAACAGCCCTTTTGACAACACATCCAACAGCCCTTTTGACAACACATCCAACAGCCCTTTTGACAACACATCCAACAACATTTTTAACAACATTTGAGCAAAACTTGAGCAACAGCAGCAACAATAAAAGCAACATTCCAGACAACAGCAACAGAAACACTTTAAACAACATTGTTTTTAACCAAAAAATGATTTTTTTGTTCATCAGACAAAAACAATTTTTTTTAAATTAACAAAACTTGGTGAAATACAGCATTAAAGTTTTTCAATAAAAGAATTGAAACAACAAAGAGCTATTGAAAAAAAAAAAAAAAAACTACGACAACACCAATTGAAAATGCTATAATAACAATTACAAAAACAAAAACAAAAACAAAAACAAAACAAAACAAAAACAAAACAAAAACAAAAACAAAACAAAAAAAAAAACAAAAACAAAGAAACTTGAAAATATACAAAAGATAATTCAAACAACGAAGTCCTTATCTTATCGTTCACACAAGAAATTAATAAACTCCAAGCAGAATGGTGCATTTTATCATTGTAAGGTTCAGAAGCGAATAATTGAACAGAAAAATAATGGAAGAATGAGATAATGAAAGAATAATAATGATATTAAAATAATAATATTAAAAAATAATAATGATGAGATTAAAATAAAAAAAATGATATTAAAATAATAATATTAAAAAATAATAATTATGACGTTGAAATAATAATATTAGAAAATAATAATTATGATATTGAAATATTAATATTAAAAAATGATAATTATGAGATTATTAATAATAATATTAAAAACAATAATAAAAAAATAAAGCTAATAATAATACGCTTGAAAAATAATGAAAAGATAATAAGATTAGGGAACAAAATAACGAAAAAGAGTTTTTTTAAATAATTGAAATGAGGTTAGATAATAAAAAAACAAAAATAGGATAAAAAAAATAAAAGTAAAAAAATAAATTGAAAAAGAAAATAAGAAAAATAAGATTGGAAATAAAAATAATAATAATAAGATTGGAAATAATATAAATAATAATGAAATTAAAAAATAACAGAACAATGAGCTTGAAAAAAGAAAAATAAAAAAAAACTCGAAAACTTTAAAAATTAGAAATAATTAGAAAAGTATAAGAAATTAATAAGTAAACAAAAACAAAATAAAAATAAAAAATGAGAATTCAATAAACAATGAAAAAAAAAAATTAAATATCTGAGATATGAATTTTTAAAGCGTAAAACAAGATAAATTGAAATGATAATAACAATAATACTCATGAAGGATGCGTGATACAATGGGAATGATTGTGTAAGAAGGAATAAGGTTGAAAGTGAATCTTAAAAACACACTAAAAATAAAAACAAAAATTTAACTGAAAGTTGAATAAACAAATCAAAGATTTAATAAAAAAAATAATAGTAGTAATAATAAAAATAAATCATATACTACTGGAAGCCAATGCTTTTGATACCATGAAAAAAGAGAATCAAAAATGGAAAAAAAACATTTGAATAAAAACAATAAAAATAAAATAAAAATAATGTAGTTCCAACAACATGAATAATAACAACAACAATAATAATTAAAAATATTTACTCCGAACAACATGAACAATAACAACAACAACAAAAATAATAACAAAAGGTACTTTGAGCAACATAAGGATTAACAACAAGAATTGTAACAACAACAAAAAAAACAACAACAACAACAAAAACAACAACAACAATAATAATAATAAAAGTATTTGAAACAACAGGAATAATAACAAAAAAAATAATAAAAATATTTGAAACAACAGGAATAATAACAACAATAAGAATAATAAAAAAAATAAAAATGAAAGATTTGAAACAACAGGAATAATAACAACAATAATAATAATAAAAAAAATAATAATGAAAGATTTGAAACAACAGGAATAATAAAAAAGTTTCAGTGCTTTTGAGCAACGCTACAACAACTTTGTAAAATTTTTCGTTGGTGGCCTCTGTCACACCACGAACTGTTACGCCATGTTTAACATGAATATTATGAGTAATTATATTATGAATAATTATATTATGAGTAATTATATTATGAATAATTATATTATGAATAATTATATTATGAATAATTATATTATGAATAATTATATTATGAATAATTTTATTATGAATAATTTTATTATGAATAATTTTATTATGAATAATTTTATTATGAATAATTTTATTATGAATAATTATATTATGAGTAATTATATAATTAACCAACTAACAAAAATAATTAATATATTTTAACTAATAAATTAATTTATGTAAGCTATATAATGAAGGCCTATGTCATAATATTAACCAAATATATTTTTATAAATAATTATGTTGAAATTTTTTTATATTTTTTAATTTTATTTTTTATAATCTGAATAAGAATATTGCGAGTAATTTTCAGTAATTCACTATTTTGATTATTACCGCATTAGTGAACTAACAAAACAACCAGACAAGTTGACAGAAAAACCTGAAAAATTGAAGTGTACTATATAAAATGAAAAAAATTTGAAAAAATAAAAATAATTAAATGAATGAAAAAAAACAGTAAAGTGAATTTGAAAAAGAGAATTTTGAAAACCAACAAACTAATTAAAAAATGTGAAAAACAAAAAATCCATTTGTTGAAAAAAAAAGAAGAGAAAAATGAAAAATGAAAAAAAATAAACAAAAAAAGAAAAAATTTAAATTAAAAAAAATGAACCAAGAAAAAAAAGACCTAGGTATAATATAGAGGAGGGTGTTGAGCGATATTTTGGTAGAGCGCCAAGTTTTCTTGGACAGGTATGTCGTTGTAAGCATTTAAACTCCGAACCACAGCCACGCCATTGAGTGATATACCCGGGTTTTTTCTGTTTTTTTCTGTTTTTTTCTGTTTTTTTCTGTTTTTTTCTTTTTTTTCGTTTTTTTGTTTTTTAAATAGTTTTCCATTGTTTCTTTTGGATCTTAACAGTTTTTTTTCAAAATGAATTAATTTTATCATTATTTTATTATATTATAATTTATTTTTTTGTAAGTTATTAAAGACAAATGTTGAGTTTTCATTTATTTTTATTCAGAAACAAAATTTAAAAAAATTAGTACTGATTTTTGAACTTTTTTCATTTAATTTTTTAAAAGTGTTTTTTTTGTATTTTCAAGTCCATTTTTGTCTAAAAAGCGTTATGATAATAGTGACGATGAAGCAAGAAAACAAAAATGAAAGAAAAATAATGAAAAATAATAAAAAAAAGAAAAAACTATAACTAAAAACAAAAACATTACTAAAACTAATAAAAACGAAAAACAAATTAGAAAAACGGTTCGATTGCAAAAGATTCATGCGCGAAAAAACTAATTTATTTTTATTATCTTCTATTAAAAGTGGATTTAGAAAAATTTATAATTCGCAACTTAATCGGACCAGAGCATAAAAAGCCGGCACCCGGTCCAAAGTGCAAGCGGAGTGGGTGGTGAGTTGGAAAGGAAAAAGAAGATGAAGATGAAAAAAGAAAAAAAAGAAATAAACAAAGATGAAAAGAAAAAAAAAGAAAAGAAAAAAAATGAGAAAAAGAAAAAAACAGAAAAACAAGAAGAAAAAAAAGGAATTTTAAAAAATTATGATAAAAAAAACAATAATATAGAAAATAATAAGAATATAAAAAAAAGAAAAATAATAAAAATTTGAAAAAACCATAAAAATAAATGAAAAGGGATCAGAAAAAAAAAAGTGAAAAAAAAAAGTTTTAAAAAAATTGAAAAATGTATGACGAGGATTTAATGTATAGATGAAAAACATCAGAAGTATTACAAAAAAATTAACTAGGAAAAAATTATCTGATTACTGAAAATGAATATAAAAAATAGTGATGATGAATAAAAAATAGATTTTCAATGAACAAAAATGGTTTTCAATGGATAAAAAAACAATTGTCAATGAAAACTGCCAAATAAATTTGATTATATTTTTAATGAGAACATAACGGGAGGTAAAATCAGAGTTTCATAAAACCAAAAAAAAAAAAACTAAAAAAACTTTTAGGGTTATCAAAAAAATGAAAAAAACAAAACAAATATGAACCTCTGAAAACAAAAATAAATAATTGAATAAATAAAAATGAAAAAAAAAAAGAAAAATAAATAAAAAAATTGAAAATTATTTAATAGGTCAATAAATCTGCAGACGTCAATAAAAACGCCATTGGAAAATTCATAAAAAATGAAAAGCGTTTTGAAGCATGTATGATAAAAACAGCCTTAAAAACTGGAAAAAAACTAAAACAAAAAACGAATAGAAAACAAACGAATAAAAATTGTATTGAAAAACTAAAAAAAAAACAAAAACTAAAACAAGAGGTTTACAAAAAAAAGAAAAAAATAAAACCAGAACAAAAAGGATTGTTTGCCCAGCATTATAACAAGTTCATGAAACAAAATATATTTTTCTCAAAGTTTATCATTTCTATAATGTTTTTCTTAGTTTTTCAAAATCAATATTAGTGAAAAATAATGAAAAAAACTCGGCTTTTTTTTTCGATTATTTCCCAGTTTTGTTTCGTTTTCACAGGGTCGATTATTTGATGAGATCTTTCAACACTTGTCTCTTTTGCACCTTTTTTTCTGTCTGTTCTCTTTCAATTCCTTCCAAAACTCATCCATTTTCGAACTGTTTTTTTTATTGACAGAAGGAAAAAAAATGTTATTTTCATTTCGTAATCAATTCGTAGCTTCAAATTGTCTTCCAAAAGTTTTGTTTATCAATTGATTTCTGAAAAAATCTTTATTTTTAATATATTTTCAATGTTCTTTTTTTTTCAATTACACAAATTCCAGTTTATTTTTCAAAATTCAAAACTTAAAAAGTTAACGTGTGTTTTTTTATTAGGTTACTTCTTAGAGAATGTCTTCCAAACATTTAAATAATAACTGTCCGACCACGGCAGCATCAGGTCTTCCAGGAAGTGATAAGACTTTTTTCTTTTTTTTTTTCTTTTCAAATAGTTTTTCCATTTCTGTTGTTTTTTTTGTAAATTATTTTTTTGTTTTAATTTTTGTTATTGATTATTTTTGTAATTTTTTTAAATTAATTTTTTTTTAAATTTATAAATTAAAATAAATAGTTTTGTTTTTTTCCATTCATATTGAAAACCACTGTTGATTTTAGGTCGCTTCAAATATTTACGGTGGAAAAATATTTCGAAAAAAAACTAAAAAAAACAAATTTAAAACAAATTTTATTTAATTATAAAACAATTATTAGTGTGTGTGATCACATGTTGGATAATTATTTTTTTTAAATTTCAGGTTTTAGTTTTTCAAAAAAAATATTTTAATATTCAAAAAAAATTCAAATAAATTGACAGATTCTGACAACAAAAACAAAGACAGTACAGACACCAGCAGCAGGGAGAGTGAAAATGTGAAGAAAGAAAAGAGTTATAATGACGTTAACGACAAAAATAACAACAACAATAACAATAACAACAACAATAACACAAACAACAGCAATAGTATAAATAACAACAATAACAACGCTAACAATGCTAATGACGACATCAACAACAACGAAAGCAACAACAATGACGTCAACAACAAAAACGAAGAACATCAAGGAGCTCAAATACAACAATAATATTAACAAAAACACCAACAAAAACAACAACAGAAACTCAATAAACATCAACAAAACCATGAACAAAAACATAAACAGGAAGATAAAAAAACATCAACAAAAACAACAACAAGAACTATGGCAACAAGAAAAAAAAATACGGTTTTGAAGACAAATCAGCACAGAAATTCAACACAACAACAATGATGTCAACAACATCAACAACAATAAAAACAATCATAATAACAACAACATCAATGGCAATAACAACAAAAACAACAACAATAACAATAACAACAATAACAACTCGAAATATGTCCAAGTTTATTATTATTCTTCACCACAATAAAAATCGACTTTATTCTTTTTTCACTCGATAAAATTTCTTTTCCACTGTTTGGCCACACAACACCCACACAA
>OX387259.1:2180668-2185668 GCA_947562095.1 Branchellion lobata
ATACAATAAGTTGAAAAATTGAAGAAAAAAAACTAATTAAAAACATTCTCAACCACGAATTGAAATGAAAAGAAGTGCAAAAGTTGGATTATGCGACTGAAAGTGAGAGTATAACAGAGAAAAACAAAACAAAAAAAATACAAAATAAAAACAGAAAAAGCTGGATAAAAAAATTTTTAATAAAAAAATAAATAAGCGAATAATGTATTCGAAAAATAATAATGATAATTATCGAAAAAAAAACTATAATTGACCATGTAAATTACAAAAAACAAAAAGAAAAAAATAAAAAAATATTCAAAATTATTCTCCAAAATCATTCAGCCACAAGTTCAAAGATAACAAAAATAATTGAATTAATCCCTCGAAAAAACCTTAAAAAAACTATGAGGTTAGTAAAAAAATAAAAATCAGAAAAGATAATAACGCTTTTGCAAATTAAAAAAAAAATATTGGAAAATTTTTTTTTATAAAAAAACAAAAAAAACTAAAGCTAAAAATAGAAAAGGTAGAAGATGAGGAAGACGAGGACGAGAATTGCAAAGAGACGTTGAGTCAAGCGTGACGGCGTGACGTCATACATCATCTGGTTGTTCTTCATCACGTGGAGATCCCTCCACGTCTGCTTGCTTCTCTGCTCCAGTGGACGTCTGCGTATATTTCTGTGTGTGTGTGTGTTTGTTTTTGTGTATGTGTAGGTGTTTTTTTGTGTGTGTATGTGTGTTTGTTTATATAGGTGTATTTTTATGTTAGGTTGTTTTTGTTTGTGTTTGTTATTTTTGTATGCGCACGCGCGCGCGCGCGTGTGTGTGTGCGTGTGTGTGTTATGTATCTTTTCTGCGCTTGAATTCGTATGTGTGTTCTCATCATGAGTAGAACCAGCAAGTGGTACGAGTGAATGAATGAACAGTTTGTTGAGGCGCACGTGAGACCATGGGTGAAACGACAAGTGGTTCCTCTTCTCACTCAAGCACCACGATCGCCTGCTAGGGTGTCTAACCCAGCTCTTATAACGTTCCGTTATTGTTGTGTTCAATTTTTTCTCTTATTTTGACTGTTCACGATGTTCTGTGCTATTTTCAGCCTTTGTCTGAATTTGCTTCAATAAAAACTAAAAAATAAACCATTGCTCCTGACTTTTTTCTTTATGACTCCAAGCATCTTTCTTTCACTTATTAAAAATTCAATTTTTTGAATAATAAAAATAATAAACGAAAACTGTTTTTTTTTTCTCGGATTTTTGTTGTTAAAAATAGTTCAAAATACGCACTTTTTTGATATAATACCGGTTGCTACACTCACAAAACTTTGTTAAACACTTTTAAGAACGCAACAGCTTAAATATCCCTGTTTTTTCATTTTTAGTTATCCAATGTGATGCTAAACTATCAAATTATTTCTAAAAAAAATAAAATTGAAAATATTTTGATTAAGTTTTAAATATTAAAGTTTCATTTTAGTTTTTATGATAGTTTACATCACTACTTTCTGGTAAACCTTGAATTCTTGAAATGCCAATTAAGATTTTTAATCAATTTTATTATTTTATTTTTAAATAATTCAACTATATTGTCCTTAATGTGTAACATCTCCAGCGTTTTTGGGTTTGTTTAAATGAGGTCTGAAAAAAAAAGAAAAAAAAAAACAATCAGCAATAAAGAATAATACAGTTTTTTTACAATAAAAGAAAAAACAATATTATAAAATAAAAAATAAAAAATAACAATTTAATACAAAAAAATATAAGAAAATACAAGAAAAAAAAATACAATGAAATAAAAATAGAAAAATTATTATGATGGCAGTAAGTCAATTCAGCGGGTAAAAAAAACTCACAAAAGGTTCAAAAAGTTCAACTTACTCTTCAGGAATTTTGAAAGCATCATCATCAAAATCATCATCTTCATCTTCCTCCTCCTCTTCATAAGCGACTCGAAAATCGTCATTTTCATCGTCTGCGATGTTGCCGTCTTCATCTTCTTCCTCCTCCTCCCCATCTTCCTCCCCATCCTCACCGCCACCGGCGGTGATGACTGGTTCTCCGGAGATGTTTTCATTGTTGCTGGTCCAAAGGTTATCGGAGTCGCCCAAGGAAGCCTGGTGTGGTACCACCCTTCCCAGACTGTACCTACCCCTGCCGCTCTGTGGTGGTGGGGTTGGGTGGATGGGTGGGTAGGGTTGGGTGGATGGGTGGAGTTGGGTGGATGGGTGGAGTTGGGTGGATGGGTAGGGTTGGGTGGATGGGTAGGGTTGGGTGGATGGGTAGGGTTGGGTGGATGGGTAGGGTTGGGTGGATGGGTAGGGTTGGGTGGATGGGTAGGGTTGGGTGGATGGGTAGGGTTGGGTGGATGGGTAGGGCTGGGTGGATGGGTAGGGTTGGGTGGATGGGTAGGGTTGGGTGGATGGGTGGAGTTGGGTGGATGGGTAGGGTAGGGTTGGGTGGAGTTGGGTAGGTGGAGTTAGGTGGGTGGAGTTGGGTGGGTGTGGTTGGGTGATTTAAAGATGAATCTCCACAACTCATTTTTTCATCTTTTCCATCCATCCAAAACACATCCACCTCTCCATAACCCTTCCACCTCTCTCCCCCTCCACCCATCCACAACCCAATTCAAACCCCCTTACCCCTCCCCCTCCTTCCTCACCACCAACCTTGACCCCCTTACGAAAGCTTCCACGCTCTTCGTCTTTGCGACTCAGAATAATCTCTTCTCTCGAACTCTTTCTCCTCATTTTACTATTACTATTACTATTATTATTATTACTATTATTATTATTATTATTACTATTATTTATGTTAATATTATTTCTATCGTTGATGTTGTTATTCTTGTTTATGTTGCTGTTATAACTGTTGCATTTATTACTATTATTATTTTTATTGTTGTTGTTATTGTTGCTATTGGTGCTTTCGTCATCGTCGTCGTCGTCTTCGTCATATTGACTACGATCGAGCTGCGCTTTCTCGAAGCGCCTGTACCGCCGCATCACACCCTCCTCCTCCTCCTCTTCAGCCACCCTTTGTTCCTGTTTCATAATTTCATAATAGTAATTAAAAAAATAAAAATAAATGTCATAATAATAATAAAAATAAAAATAAAAATTATTAATGTGGTAATCATAATAATGATAAAGATGAGAATAATAATTATTAAAATGAAAATAATTATAGAAATAGAAAGAGAAAATAAAGCGCCAAAGAAAGAAACTGATGCGACCCTTCGTGTCATTTCATTTCAAGTACGTCATAATGATAATAATTTTGAAAGAATGTTTGAATTAAATCGAATAAAATAGGAATTATGAACAAATAAAATAAAAAAAAATAAGGATAATGATAATAAAAAAGTATTAAAAAAACAATATCAAAACTTATTCTTTTTTAACTTTTATATAATCTAAAAACATTTTTAAAATAATTTTTATTATTAAAACAAATAAATAACTTCAAAATTATTTGAAAAAAATTATTTTTCATTAAAAAATATAAACATCATTTTATATTTTAAAAAATTAAATTGAAAAAAACAAAAAAAAAATTAAATTGAAAAGACGAAAAAAAAAACAAAGAAAAATAAAAAAATAAAGTGATAATATGAGAGAGACAGCATATTACGGTTGGGGAGAGAATCGCTCGGTCTTTGAGTTCCTTGATGATGCACAAGTAACTGAAGCGTAGCTGTTCTGGTACCTGGGGAAGAGGGGGAGGGGGGGGAAAGGGAGAGAAGGAAGAGGGAGAGGGGGAGGGGGGGGGGGGGGGGAAGAAGGAGAAGGGGGAGAGGGAGAAGGAGAGGGAAGGGGGAAGATCAGCACGGAGTGGGGGGGGGGGGAAGAAGGAGAAGGGGAAGAGGGAGAGGGAAGGGGGAAGATCAGCACGGAGTGGGGGGGGGGTTGAGGAAGAGTATGTTAAGATACAAAGAAGGGGTTTGAGGTGGAAAGTGGTGAGAAGCATGAACGGGAAGTGGGAGGATTGAGTGGCATGATGGAAAAAGAAAGGCGTAAGGTAGAGCAGAGTGGTGGAAATGGGAAGGAGGTGGGTGGTATGGGAGTGGGGAGATGGAGGAACAGGGTAGAATGGAGGATAAACTATTCCTTCTTCTTATCATCATTGAAATGCTAAACTTCATTATTATCATCCTCTCACTCTTCCTCCGCCCTTCTCTTTGTTTTCCTCCTCCTTCTTCTTCTCTTCCTTTTCCTCTTCCTCCTCATCCTTTTTCTCCTTCTTCTCCCTCTTCTCTTCCTCTTTATTTCCTTCATCGTCCTCTTCTTTTTCTTCCTCCTCTTCCTCTTCCTCCTCCTCCTCCTCCTCCTCCTCCTCCTCCTCCTCCTCCTCCTCCTCCTCCTCCTCCTCTTCACCACCTGCACCAGATTGGCTCTGAACTTCCTCATAGACAACAGCACACGACACACGTCCAATTCCGACACGTCTTTCTTGGCCTGTCATTGGCAGGGAGGGGAGTAGAGAGGGAAAGAAGAGAAGGAGGTGAAAGAGGGAAAAATACTATAAAAAAACAAAAACTAAAAACTTTCCGGGGTTTATACTACTGAAGGAATATTCTTAATGTATTGTATTTTTATTTTTTTGTGTTGTTTTGAATCGGTATTGTATTTTACTGCATTGTACTTTATTGTAATGTGTTTTTTTTGTATTTCATTATATTTTATTGTATTCTATTATACTGTATTGTACTATATTTTATTGTATTGTATGTTTATTGTCTTATATTTGTATTTTATTACATCGTATTGTATTGTTGAAGCCTATTTTATTCTCTCATTTATTCAATCCTACTCCTTCTAGCCGCCTCACGCACTCAAAATCCCCCACCTACTTATATGCACCCATAACAAGAAAGCACCTTCTACCTTCCCCTTCAAAACACCCACCCACCCAAAACACCCACCCACCCAAAACACCCACCCACCCATTGAGAACACTCACTCCTATGCAAAACACCCATTCTCTACAAACCAAGAAACACTTTATTGACCCCCCCCCC
>OX387259.1:2195668-2200668 GCA_947562095.1 Branchellion lobata
TGTTGTCAATTTTGCAGTTTTAATTTTTTTTTTATTGTCATTGCTGTTATTAATTTTTTTGTTATCATTTTTACGTATTTATATCTTTGTTATTATTTTTTTTATTTCGACATTATTTTTATTATACTGTGTAAGTTTTATTATTATTAGTCGAAAAAAAACGAAAACTGAAAATGAAAATAAAAAACAAAAGAAAAGTCATGAGATTTGTCTCGAGAAAATCTCATTAACTTTGATTGGGGGTCATTACTCCGTAACTCTCGCAGCCAGAAACTCAATACTTTCAATGAAAAAAAAAATGCTATGAAAAAAAAATTTTTTGAATACAAAAAAAAAATACAAAAAAACATACCAGAAAAAATAAGAAACAACCAAAAAAACATACCAGAAAAAATAAGAAACAACCAAAAAAACATACCAGAGAAAAAAAACTTAAATAAAAAATGAAAAAGTTAAAAAAAGAAGTCTTTTAGCAATGAAATATATTGAAAGTAAAAAAAAGAGTTGAATGGAATGATAAAAAAATGCACCACACAAAAATACATGGAAGAAAATGAAAAAATCTATGAAGAATTGTTTTCAGTTTTTAATCGAAATCTTTCAAAAGTTTTTCCAAGTTTTGAAAAGTGATTTTGAGAATCGATTAACTTCATGACAAGCTCAAAATTTGAAGAAAAAAAAAGTTTTATTTGAAATAATTGAAAAAAACATTTGAAAAATTGGAAAAAATAATTTTTTTCTATGCTCGTGTCGTGTAAATAAGTGAAAAATGAAGCAACATTAATTTCAAGTGCAAATAATTTTTTTCTAACTTTTTGGAATTCACTATTTCCACCGGAAAAAAAAAACTCATCAAAAAAAATAATTCAAAAAAATAAAAAATTGAGAAAAAAAAACTTAGAAAGAACTTAGAAAAATGGGTTACTCAATTATTAAAAACAAACTTTAAGAATAGAAAAACAAATTTAACGGATTTTTTGCATCAAAATAACATTGACTCTGGACGTTTCATAAAAAATACCTCAGTTAATTTTTATTGAAAATAGTTTTTCTGTAGATCCTGTCCCGGAAGTGTCAGTTTTCTTAATGAGAAAAACTATAAAAAAATTAAATGAAGAGGTAAAATAGAGAATTATTAGAAAAATACAGAAAAATAAAAACAATGAAAGCCACGTGATGAAAATTTTAAAAAATAAATAAAAATGAGCAATTGTTGTAAATCGTTTATGTTTTTCAAATCGATTTTTGGAAATAACTTCAACAAAAAATCAAATCATTCGAACACAGTTTTTTCACAAATGAAAAATGTTTTCAAAACTGAAATATGTCACAGAAAAAAAAAACTCTTGAACACTTCAATCTTAAACAATTTTTTTAAAGTTTTTTTTGAGTTCTTTTTGAAAGACACACAATAAATGTCCATCCATCACGCTGTTAATTCCTCTTTTCAGCTATCCATCCAATCATTCATCTATCCATCCATACATCCATCCATCCATCCATCCATCCATCCATCCATCCATCCATCCATCCATCCATCCATTCCATAATTTTTTTCCAATTATCTATCTCATTTATCCATTTTTTCTTCAGTCATTTTTCCATCAATTCATCCGTTTTTCCATTTTTTATTCATCTCTTCACCCATATTTTCATCCAGTTTTTCATTCATCCATCCATCTCTCCACTCATCCATTTATCCATCCACTCATCCATCCATCTATCCACCCATCCATCTATCTATCCACTCATCCATCCTCCTATCCACTCATCCATCCATCCATCCCTCCATCCATCCCTCCATTTATCTCTCCACTCACTCATCTGTCTATCTTTTTGCCAATCCTAAAACAATGGAAATTTTAGTTAATCAAATAAGAAGAAAACTTTTGTTTGTTTTGCAAATAATCTGCAAACACTGATTGGATGGATGGATGGATGGATGGATGGATGGATGGATGGATGGATGAACGGTTGAATGGATCCATGGATAGATAGATGGATGGATGGAGAGATGGATAATGGATGGATAGATGGATGATGATGGATCTTGAAGTCCACCGGTTTTTCTCTCATCCACAAACTAACCCACTCATAACCAAAGAAAATGGTTCACTATAGTGACATCCAAAAAGAGTGTTTATATTGACTATAGTGATAGTGGCATTTTTGATCACAAGCTGCCTCTGTGCAGTTGCAAGTTGCCCACGCCAACTCCCATCTACCGACAGCTCCGAATTAGACTTTAATTTGGAGAAATCTGTTCCCGTTTGTAGCTGTCTTGATGTGAACTCAACTCCTGATCCTCATAATCTCACTCTGTCAGAGATCCTTGACAAAATGATTCCTTTAAAGACCGTTAGAACACATGAAGGACCTTTTGATCCATGGTTTGATGGCGAGTGTCGTACTTCGAAATGTCTGAAAAGGAGTCTAGAAAGGATTTACATAAAGACCAAGAATGAGAATGATTTTGCTGAATGGCTGGGTCAGATGAAACTCTACAAAAGACTGTGTAGACACAAGCGTAGAGAGTACTGGAATACTGTGCTTTGTGATCCAAAAACAAAACGGCTGACATTTGGAGCCACATTAATAGTGTCTCTGGTCAAAGAAAGAAATCTTTTGTTGACTGAATTCCACCTGTTGAAGTCCAATCTTATTTTTTTTAAATTGAGTCAACAGATAACTCAACCTAAGCCAGAGAAAAACCTATTTCTTTAGCCCATGCACAAGAAGGTAGTCTCAGTAGGCTCCAGGATGTGAATGAGGACGAGCTTCTCAAGGCTATTCAGAGGCTTCCCAACAAACAGTGTGATTCTGATCCAATACTCACTTGGCTTTTGAGAAAAAAAATCAAAAATGGTTTCACATTTCGTAAAAAGTATGGTCAATCAGTCTTTTTCTGAGAGAATTGTCCCAAAGTCTTGAAAATCTGCTCTGATTAAACCACTGTTGAAAAAGCCTAGTCTTGATCACAACTTTGCTTCATCCTACAGACCAATCTCTTAGCTGCCTGTTTTGTCTAAGCTCTCATAATGGCTTTTTTTCAACAGTCATGGACTATTTAAATTATTCAAAATTCTTTTCCACCCGCCAATCAGCTTACCGTCTTTATCATTCTTTTGAAACGGCTGTAGGTGGTCTGGTTTGCTTTCTGTGGAAATCTGAAAAATATTCTGGTTTTTTTATCTGTGTGTTGTAAGACAACATATTTTCATCTAAACAGTTCAAAAGCTTAACAGTCAAAAGTCCAACAAAATAATTTTGTCGATTTCTGAAGACCCACCTGATCAATAAACCCTTTCTTAACCCCGTCATTATGATAATATTTCAATATATTTCTATTTACAAAAAATGTTTGTTCATTAAAACAAATTTTTTTAGACTATAATTATAGAAATAAAAATAATAAATTTTGAATGGGTTCAAAACTCTGTGGGGTCCATGTTGTTATAGTAATCTTTGTATTCGTTTTGTATTGTATGTATGAATAGATGGATGGATGGATGAATGCATGGATGGAAGAATAGATGAATGGATGGGTAGATGGATGGATAGATAGTTGGATAGATGGATGGATAGATGGATGGATAGATGGATGGATAGATGGATGGATAGATGGATGGATAGATGGATGGATAGATGGATGGATAGATGGATGGATAGATGGATGGATAGATGGATGGATAGATGGATGGATAGATGGATGGATAGATGGATGGATAGATGGATGGATGGAGGGATGGATGGATGGATGGATGGAATGAATAAAGGTACAAAAAAGAAAGAAACCGAAAAAAGAGGATTGGGATAATGAAAAAGGAAAAAAATGTGAGGTGGTATGCACAAACACAGTTTGAAGGAAGGAACACTAATTTGATTGAAAAAAAAAATAAAAAATATAGAGAAGCATGAGATGAGAGGAAAAAAAAGGAAGTTGAAAACAAAATAAAGATAGAAAAAAAAACAGAAAAACAAAAACAGAAAAACTGAAAAACAAAAACAGAAAAACAGAAAAAATGATGCTTGAAGAGCTAGTTTCAATGGAGGTCTTTGGTGGAAAGAATCATGTGGTTGAAAAAGGAGGTAATAAAATTGAAGAGGAAGAGATAACTTGAAGAAGGAGGAAATGAAGTGAAGGAGAAGGAGGTAAATTGGAAAAAAATAGTTTTGTTGGAGAAGGAGGAGTTTTGTTGGAGAAGGAGGAGTTTTGTTGGAGAAGGAGGAGTTTTGTTGGAGAAGGAGGAGTTTTGTTGGAGAAGAATTTGTAATTGAGAATGGTTATTTTAAAAGAGGTTATATAGGAAGGGTTGTGAGAAGAGTTATATAAGGAGGGTTATTTCAAAAGGGTTATATTGAAAAGGTTATGTTAGGAGGGTTGTGAGAGGGGTGAATGAGAAACAGTCCTATAGTGAGAGATTTGGGGAGGAAGTGGTTATGGCGTTGGAAGAGTTAGGGTACAACAGGTTGGAAGTTGGAGAAAAAAATGTGGCATGGAAAGGAGGATTTATTGCAGGAACTATGTATGGTGGGATGATTATATAAGGGGGAGGAATTATGGGGGTTGATTTATGGTCGTGGTTGAGTCGTGGTGGTGGTTGAGTCGTGGTGGTGGTTGAGTCGTGGTGGTGGTTGAGTCGTGGTGGTGGTTGGGTCGTGGTGGTGGTTGGGTCGTGGTGGTGGTTGGGTCGTGGTGGAGGTTGAGTCGTGGTGGTAGTTGGGTCATCGTGGGTGTCGGTTTGCGGTGGTGGTTGTTTTCCGGTGATAGTTAAGTTTTGGTAGTGGTTGCTGTTTCATGGGGGTGGTTGATTTGTGGTGATGGTTGAGTTATGGTTGTAAAGAGGGGTTTTGACGAGGAATAAATCAGAATGACATGATGTTAAAGAATGTGGTTTCAAAAATTCTTTTGTACGTTTGCAGTGTTATGCGCTATATAAACAATCATTCCAGTGTTTGTACAAGGTGCTGCGTGCAGTTGAAATTGTTGAAATTTCAGG
>OX387259.1:2205668-2210668 GCA_947562095.1 Branchellion lobata
TGGATGCATGGATGAATGGATGGATAGATGAATGGATGAATGGATGAATGGATGAATGGATGGATGGATGGATGGATGGATGGATGTATGGGTGGATGGATGGATGGAGGGATGGATGGATGGATGGATGGATGGATGGATGAATTGATGGATGGATGGATGGATAGATGAATGGATGGATGAATAGATGGATGAATGGAGGGATAGATGGATGCATGGATAGATGGATGTTTGGATGTATGAATGCATGCACGGATGAATGCATGAATGCATGGATGGATGTTTGAATGCACTAAAAATATTCACAGAACAAACATGCGTTGATTGAACCGTAAACACTCCATTTGCTCCTTCACTCCACTCACCTTCCTCCCCTTCATCCTCTTTTTCATCATCTTTTTTCTTTTTTTCTTTCCATTATTTTTTCCTTTTTTTTTTCTTCATTTTTTTTCAATTTTTTTAGTTTTGTTATTTTTTTAACTTCATTTTTTTTTGTTAATTTTTTTTTATATTAAAAAGAATATTGTTCATTTGTTTTATCTCTCTTTTTCTACCTTCAACCTTTCATTTTTCTCAATAAATTTCATCAACTTCATTTTTTTCTTTTTTAGTTTTTTTCGTAATTTTTTTGATTTTTTCCGCTTATTCCTCTCATTCCAACTTTAATAATTTTTTCCTTTTCATCTATTTCCTCTTTCCATTATTCCACACACCATTTCCACTTCATCCGTTTTCGTTTTCGTTTAACTTCAATCTTTTTTATCTACTCTCTTTTTATTTATTCATTTGATTATTATTTTATTATTTTTTTTTTTTTCAATTTTTTTAATTAATTCTCTTTTTGATTTTTCGCCACGTTATATGAACATTTCGGCGTCTGACCGGATTTGATTATAAAAAACTTTTCATTCAACTTTTCTCTCCAATGTTAGTTTTTTGTTATGATTATATCAAAGTTTTTAAAAACGTTTTTTTGTTCGATAAAAAATCGAAAAAAATTGGACGGAGCAAAACAGAATCCTGGAATGAGATTGTTATTTTTAAAGTGAGAAAAAACAATAAAAACAGAATAAAAAAATAAAAATAATAAAAAATGATCGTTGGAATATTGGAAAATGAAAAAAAAAAGAACAATAATAAAAATAATAATTTTTAATGATTAACAAAATAAAAATGGTAATTTTCAATAAAAAACAAAAATGAAAATAAAAACATTAAATTATATCAACTCAGCTCCTTAAAGCCCCAAAAAAAGCAACAAGACAACAGGTGTTTTTATTATTAATGTTATTACTATGATAAAAAAAATAAAAAAAATAATAATACATAATAAAAAAAAATGAATAAAAAATAAAAATAATAAAAATAATAATAGTAATAATATAAATAATATAAAAAAAAAAAAAATTATTATTAAAATATAAAAATAAAATGAATAAAAAAAATTATTATTCTTGTTATTACTGTTATTATTATTATCAAAACTATTATTTTTCTCAAAATTATTATTTAATTCTTTATTTTTATTTTTATATGTTTATATTTTTCAAAAAGTATTTTTTTCTTTTGTTTGCACCCAACGATCCAAGTTCTTTGGAAATTATTCAATAATTTTTAATAAGAAATGAAATAAAACCTATACTGAAAAACAAAATAAAAAATAATTGCTTAAACAGTTTTTTTTATATAATTTTTATCGAAAAATATTTTTTTATTTTTTTTTATTTGACATTCATAACAGTTTTAACGTTTTTCCCAGCCTTACGAGTGGTTTACGTAAAAAAATGAAAATAAACAAAGAAATGTGTTTTTTTTTGCGAAAATTAAAAAAAAATGTTCTAAAAAAAACAAAATAAAATTGAAAAATAGAAAAATTTTGCACGTTTCATTTTGATTTTGTAGAATCTCAGATAAGAGTGAGTTTACTGGGATGTAAAGGTGTTGGAGGTTTGTTTATAGTTAGTTGATAATAAAAAATGATAAAAGAATAATCATAAAAGAAATAAAATAACAAAAATATGACAATAATAGTCATGAAATAATAATAATAATAATAATAATAATAATAATAATAATAATAATAATAATAATAATAATAATAATAATAATAATAATATTAATAATAATAATAATAATAATAATAATAATAATAATAATAATAATAATAATAATAATAATAAAAATAATAATAATAATAATAATAATAATAATAATAATAATAATAATAATAATAATAATAATAATAATAATAATAATAATAAAAATAAAAATAAAAATAATAATAATAATAATAATAATAATAATAATAATAATAATAATAATAATAATAATAATATTAATAATAATATTAATAATAATAATAATAATAATAATATTAATAATAATAATAATAATAATCATTAAATAAAAAAAAATAATAATAATAACTAATAATATTGAAATATGAATAATGGTAACAACAAAAAAACAAATAAATAAAATAATTTGAAAATAATAATAATACATAATAACATTGAACGACAATAATAATGAAGATCTATAATAAATAAATATAACGAACATTGAAAAGAAATAATATTTATATAATATATACTAAAAAAATAAATAATAATAATAAAATATTTTAAAAAATAATATAATTAAAGGATAATATTGTGAAAAAAATAATAATGATGAAATAATATCGATAAAACAAAATAAAAATGTAATAAAAAGAATAAAATAAAATAAAAATAAAAATAAAATAATAAAATAATAAAAATAAAATAAAGTAATAAAATAATAAAATAATAAAAATAAAGGAATAATAATAATGTAGAAATAATTAAACAAATACAGCTAGTACTTCTACTGACTCCTCATTCCCATGCTCCCAGGATTCCTTGTTGATGGTTGTTGCAGTTGTTCGCTGTGATATTCAATATAAGAATTAATGGATGATTAACGTTGTTTCTCGTTTTCAATCTCCCATTTTTTTTTCATTTTTTGTTTTTTTTGTTTGTTTCTTCATTTATTCTTTTTTTTCTTCTTCTTTTTCTTCTTCCTCCTCTTCTTCCTCTCTTCCTTCTCTTCTTTATGGAGCACAGACTAAAGCTTGTGCAGAGAAACGAAACTGAAAGATGCATTGAAAGGATGAGGAGGAAGAGGAAGAAGATGTTTGAAGAACTATGGTGATGATGATGATGCTGGCTTGGATTGGTTAAGTTCGCCATATAAACACAACGCTTTGGTGGCGTTTATGTAGTTAAATTGGCAAACGGTGTTTTAAGCTCGTGGCCAATTAACTTACAGTCTTTTCAATTAAAATTTCGTTTATTCATTTGAATTACTGATCTTTGAACCAATTTAGTCTAATTAAATTAACTTTTACACAAATAATGAGCTTCAAAAGTTTTGTTTTGCCTAATTGAGCGTAGAATTTAATTTTGATTCAGTTTGAATTTCACATTTTTGAGTTTTTTTTGAGAATTTTCAGCTGAGTTCTGTTTTTTCGAGTTTCTGTGGTTGTTTTTTTGTGAAGCATAATATAAAAATAGAAAATATATTATTATAACGATTAGTTATTGAGTTAGGGTTAAGGCACTAACGCCATTCCCCATGTAACACTTGGTAACACTTTTGTAACATCTTGTAACACCTTTTAACACCTTTTAACACCCTGTAACACCTTGTAACATCCTGTAACACCCTGTAATACCTTGTAACACCTTTGTAAAACGCTGAACAACTGCTAAAATATTTTTTAGAAACATTCAAAGACTTGCTCAGTATTTTCAACTATTTTGGAACGCAAACACTCGTGTGAGCTTGAACCATTTGAGACATCGCTGGAAAAGTGGTTGTATTTGTGGAAACGTTTGTGGAAACAAATAAGAACAGCATTGAAAAGTTCCGAAGGTTCTTGCAGGTTTGAAGACACACTGGAAGTTTTGAAAAAAAAAATTCTGGAAATTTGGCAGAAAATATTTTGATTATTTTAAGATTTTTAAAACTGAAAAAAAGTTTGGAAACTAGAAATTTTGAAACGCGTTTGAAAAAGTTTTGGAATCGTTTAAGGTAGTGTTGTACTTGAAAAAATAAAATAAAAAAAAATAAAACAGAAACTAGATTGGGAGCTCTGAAACTTTTCTGCAAAAACAAAAAAAAACTGGAAAGTGGATAATAGTGGGGAATTCTGAAAGGCTGGTAAGATAAGAAAGTTACGAGCCAAATTGCTGAAAAAAAACAGAAAAAAACAAAAATAAATTCATGTTCTGAAAAACAACTTTGAAAAAAACGAATTACTCGGAATGAAAACTGTAAAAAATTGATGAAAAAGAAACTTTTAAAAATTTTCAATTTGGTTAAAAAAGATTTTCAAAATAAAAATTAATTTTTCAAAGAAATAATTTGTAAGAAAAAAAAATCAAAATGTTCAAAACGTCAAAAAAATTGTCCGAAACGGAAGGCAACAGTGAAAACGGCTCAGGCCAGTCCAGTCCTTCTCAAACTCCACCTCAGACCACCAAACAAACCCCCCAACAAACCACCCCCCAACAAACCACCCCCCAACAAACCACCCCCCAACAAACCACCCCCCAACAAACCACCCCCCAACAAACCACCCCCCAAACTTCTAGCCCTATCACCCCCCCTTCCATCCACCTCATAGGCATTAATAACTCTACCACTGACCTTTCTGACCCTCCCAACCCCCTCGCTTCCATCTTTGTCCCTGGTACTTTTGAATTTTTTTTAAATTTTTTTAAAACTGTTTTATTATTGTGAATTTTTCGTCTACAAAAAAACAAAACCCAAACGAAAAAATAAAAATAAACACATGATGGTATAATAAAAATTTAGAAAAAATTCAAACAATCCAATAAAAATCCAAAACATGGAATCAAAAAACAAATTGAAAAAATTAAACAGAAAAAATAAACAAAAGTTCTTATTCAACAAAAAGAAAATATAAAAAAATAGGTATTTTTACAACAACAAAATCTAAATCGAATCAAAAC
>OX387259.1:2215668-2218168 GCA_947562095.1 Branchellion lobata
TTTGAGAGGCAATAAAAGTGATTCTATGAATACATAGAAGGGTCTTGTTTTAAAGGCACGCCATTGAGGCGTTCTGCTTCGAGTAAGCAATAACAATAAGTATTCAAAAAAATTTATGACTCAATAGGGGAGGGCTGTTGAAACTTCTTTCCATCTGTTTCATACCAACAGCTCCATGGACCTTCTTCTTTCAAATCATCATCCAGTACCCACTTCTTATCTTTCTTATCTTATCTTTCAACTTTTGTTTCTTATATTCTATCAGACTGACGTTTTTCCTTGAAAAAGACCAGCCTGTCCTGAACTTAATTTTTTTTTTCATATTTTTTCTAAGAGCAAGTCCAGACATAGGCAGGAAATGTGGTAATATAAATAATACCTGGGTTGAAGTTTTAAGCTAATCTGTCGTACAATACTGAAATTAAGCGCTTTTGAGCAGTGTGGATCAGCGCTACACAAATGATTAGAAAAGATTAGATAAGATTAAGTAATAATCTCCTTCTTATAAGTAAGCTAAAGCGATAAACTGATTTTCCAATGTAGTGAGGTGATGTAAGAGGGTGACCAGCGAAACCTGATTAAGAAATTCAGCAGTGGCTGATTCATTTTTGGATGGAAATTAACTTTATCACATAAAAAGGCTGATTTGGTATATAGTTTAAAAAAGTCAAAATCAAAAAAGGAAATTTTTATTTAAAAAAAATTAAACCACAACGTAACACTGACGTAATATCACAATGCGTACGACCCTGATGTAATAAAAAAAATTACAACAGAAAAAAACTTTAACCTAGGCATATAAATATATACAATCCTGATCTAAGAAAAACATTTTCATAGCGCTTATCTCATACAAAGATTTGTATAGCGCCGTATTCCAAACCTTCAAAAGCTGCGTAGTAAAAGCTTTCCAAGAGATTCCCATCCGGAAGATGGACGAGAGTATTTGATGGCGATTGATAACCTAATGGAAAAATGGAAAAGAGGGATGAAAACCGGAAAGAGAAAGGATGGAAGAAAGGAAAAGGAAAAAGAATGAATGAAGAAGAAAAGGATGTTGGAAAATTAAAAAAAAGAATTGAAAAAAAAAAAAAAAGAAAGGTGGCTGGGTGAGAATTGGAAGAAGGATGAGTGTAGAAGATTAATTGGAGGCGAATGAAGAATGATTGGTGTAAAAACAATAACAATAACAACAACAACAACAACAACAACAACAACAAAAACAAAAACAACAACAACAACAACCACAACAAAAACAACAACAACTTTGCGCCAATGTAAACAATAAAATAAACAAAAAATAAACATAAAAAACAAACAATAAATCTTCCCATGAACGGCTGGAGAAAAAAACGGAACAGAAAAAAAAGAAAAAAAAGAAGAAATGAGAAAAAGAAAAAGAAATGAAAGAAGGAGTGAAAGAAAAAAAAAGAAAGACCAAAGAAAAAGCACAAAAAAATGAATTAAAAGATGGAAAAAATGATGCACAAAAATGGAAAAAAAAGAGGAAAAATGAAAAAAGAGAAAAAAATGGGAAAAGGGAAAAAGAGATGAAAAGAAAAGAGAAAGAAAAAAAAGAAAGAAAAAAAATGGAATGAAAGAAAAAAAGAAAAAAAATGGAATGAAAGAAAAAAAGAAAAAAAATGGAATGAATGAAAAGAGAAGATGGGAATGAAACTGGAGGAAAGTGCGACTAGGTATTTCAGGCTAAAATGTTGATGGTCCAATGAAGGCAATATACCGAGACAATAAAAGGTGTCAGCCTTTTGGAACGTTAGATAAAATAAGGACGAGCTAGAAAAATGCCAGCTAGAAGCTCAAAAAACGTGGGATGTAGTCGGTGGGGAATGAGAGAAGAAAGATTAGTAGGAAAGTTATTGGAATAATGAAAAAAAAAATTAATGAAAAAGTGGAGAAAAAAATTAAGGAAAAAATGGAAAAAAATTAAGGAAAAAATGACAAAAAAAATTAAGAAAAAAATGGGAAAAAAATTATTAAAAAAATGAAAAAAAAGAAATTGAGAGAAAAAAATGCTTTAGGAAGACTATAGAAGGCGTTTATTTGAAAATGAAAAAACGTGAAATGTAATTAATGGAAACGGAGGTTGTGGAAAAATGACTGAAAAATGATGAAAAATGTGGAAAAAAAGTAGAAAGAAAAATGGAATAAAAAATGAAAAAAAACAATAAAGCGAGGAGAGGCTGTCAGAAATAAAAACTGGGTGTATGAGCGTCAAATTCATTTCAGGTGGTTGTTGTGGCTGTAGTGGTTGTTGTGGTGAGTGTGGTGGTTGTTGTGGTGAGTGTGGTGGTTGTTGTGGTGGCTGTGATGGTTGTTGTAGTGGTTGTTGTGGCTGTGGTGGTTGTGGTGGTTGTTGTGGCTGTGGTGGTTGTTGTGGTGGTTGTTGTGGCTGAGGTGGTTGTGGTGGTGGTTGTTGTGGCTGTGGTGGTTGTGGTAGCTGACAATAAAAGAGTAAAAGAGAAGGATAAGTAGGTGTGCT
>OX387259.1:2225668-2255668 GCA_947562095.1 Branchellion lobata
TCATTTATTCAATCATTGATTGATTGATTCAAGTATTCATTTATTCATTTCTTCATTCATTCCTTCATTCATTCATTCATTATTTACTTCATTCACCCTCAGGATGAGGAGGATGAGCTACCACTGGTAAGCAGGGTGATCAGGAGACTGGCCAATTATGACGGAGGCATGGTACCCAACCAAGACTTAGTGGAACAAGCAGACCTACACGAACATACAAACACAGAAAAAGAGACACCCGGACAAGAAGACAACCAGACGGAGGTTCTAGAAGACGCGGAAGAAGGAAAGAAAGGATTTTTTGGGAAACTGAGGCGTAAGAAGGTGGCCAAGAAGCCACAACCAGTTGGTGGTGTGGAATGTTGTGGAATGTTGTGGAAGGTTGTGGAATGTTGTGGAAGGTTGTGGAATGTTGTGGAAGGTTGTGGAATGTTGTGGAAGGTTGTGGGGCCGTGGAATTTTGTGGAGTGTTGTGGAGTGTTGCGGAATGTTGTAGAATTTTGTAAAATGTTGTGAATTGTTGTAGAATGTTGTGAAATGTTGTGGAATGTTGAAGAATGCGGTAAAGTATTGCAGAATGTGATGGAATGATGCAAAAAAAAGTTTCAAAAGAGCGCAGCTTTTTTTCTCAACAATTTATTTTGAAAACGCGTGAACAAAAATATATTTAAACAAAAAAACCAACACGAAAAACTAAAAAAACGTACAATGAACAAAATTATCAAAAAAAAACATTAAAAAAAACGATCTCAAAGGAGCTTTAGACAATAACATCTTATTTTTATTTTTACTACCACCACCAGCATTTTTGAAACCACTGGCTGACAGTTATTGTATTTCAAATATTACTCAGTACTTTTTCAACACCTTCATATCATGAGGCTCAACCCTACGTCTGAATCCGTCTTTCTCCCGTTACCTTCACACATTAAAAACACCACCAAGAACACCACTCTCAACCATTAACTCACCATCACCACAACTACTACCATCACCATCACAGCTACCATCATCACAGCCACCACCATCACAGCTACCACCATCACAGCCACCACCATCTCAGCCACCACCATCACAGCCACCACCATCACAGCCACCACTATCACAGCCACCACCATCACAGCTACCACCATCACAGCCACCACCAGTAAAGCCACCACCATCACAGCCACCACCATCACAGCCACCACCATCACAGCCACTACCCTCACAGCCACTACCATCACAGCCACCACCATCACAGCCACTACCATCACAGCCACCACCAACACAGCCACCACGACCACAACCATCACAACCACAGGCAGCCAAGCTAGGAACAATTCTTGGAGTATTCTTTCCTTGCAGTCAGAACATCTTTGGTGTTCTCCTCTTCATCCGTCTGGTGTGGTTGGTGGGAACTGCAGGGTGGATTGAAACGCTTATCTTCGTTCTCATCTGCTGCTTTTGTGTCTGTGGTGGTTTGGGGTGGTCTGTGATGGTTCATGGTGGTATGAGTTGGTTTGTAATAGTTTGTGGTGGTTTGTGGGGGTTTGTGGTTGTTTGTGGTTGTTTTTGTTTGTTTGTAATAATTTATGGTGGTTTGTAATGGTTTATGGTTGTTTGGGAGGCTTTTTGGAAGCTTAGGAGGGTGTGGAGTTTTGGGGTTTTCAGAAAAAGAGATGTGTGGAAATCAATTGGTTATGGCGTTTTTTGGAGTTTTGGCGTGGTTGTAGTTGTTTTTATTGTGCCTTATTGGAGGCATGTTGCCTGTGGTGATGTAACTCTCACCAGGGTGGTTGCTTCCCAGGATGATGAATGTGCTGTATGAGAGGATGTAGTTTGATAGATTGTGGTGAAGGAAATCAATGCATTTCGTGGCAGCCATTAGAGTGTGGAGGGTTATCAATAGGGGACAACAGCAACAACAACTACTACTACTACTACTACTACTACCACTACTACTACTACTACTACTACTACTACTACTACTACTACTACTACTACTATTACTACTACTACTACTGCTACTACTACTACTACTACTACTACTACAACTACTACTACTACTACTACTACTACTACTACTACTACTACTACTACTACTACTACTACTACTACTACTACTACTACTACTACTACTACTACTACTACTACTACTACTACTACTACTACTACTACTACTACTACTACTACTACTACTACTACTACTACTACTACTACTACTACTACTACTACTACTACTACTACTACTACTACTACTACTACTACTACTACTACTTCTACTACTACTACTACTACTACTACTACTACTACTACTACTACTACTACTACTACTACTACTACTACTACTACTACTACTACTACTACTACTACTACTACTACTACTACTACTACTACTACTACTACTACTACTACTACTACTACTACTACTACTACTACTACTACTACTACTACTACTACTACTACTACTACTACTACTACTACTACTACTACTACTACTACTACTACTACTACTACTACTACTACTACTACTACTACTACTACTACTACTACTACTACTACTACTACTACTACTACTACTACTACTACTACTACTACTACTACTACTACTACTACTACTACTACTACTACTACTACTACTACCACTACTACCACCACCACCACCACCACTACCACCACCACCACCAGACCATGACTACCTCCATCTCCATGAGCGCCATAGCAACCAATGGTGTGGTCCCTGGTGGTGGCTCCTACTTCATGATCTCCAGGTAAAATGAAATTTGAAAAAAATATTTTTTTTAATTTGTTCAAATTTGTTTTCATTGTTAATTTTTTTAAATTTTACTAATTTAAATCCTGTTTATCTCAAGTTTTTATCGTTTTTTATTTATTTTTCATTTCTTCTACATAATTTCTTTTTATCTGTTTATAGTTTTTAAGCAAAACCCCAAACGTACAACCATTTCAAATCAAAATGCTCAACCACCCAAGCCATTAACTCAATCAAAATCAAATCCACAAATCAGCACAGCTAACTCAACCCACTCTACCATTAACCAATAGTTTCCTAAATATTCACCCCAAACCCACAAACAGCTCACCACCAACCCACTCCCCAAACCCACTCACCCACCAACCCACCCAACCACCAACCCACCCACCCACCAACCCACCCACCCACCAACCCACCCACCCACCAACCCACCCACCCACCAGCCCACCCACCCACCAACCCACCCACCCACCAGCCCACCCACCCACCAACCCACCCACCTACCAACTCACCCATAAATCACCCACCAACCCACCCACCAACCCACCCACCCACCAACCCACCCACCCACCAACCCACCAACCCACCAACCCACCCACCAACCCACCCACCAACCCACCCACCAACCCACCCACCAACCCACCCACCAACCCACCCATCATCCCACCCACCGGCCCACCCATAAATCACGCACCAACCCACTAACCCACCAACCCACTCACCAACCCACCCACCAACTCACCCACCAACCCACCCACCAACCCACCCACCCACCAACCCACCCACCCACCAACCCACCCACCAACCCACCCACACACCCACCAACCCACCCACCAAACCACCACCAGGTCCCTGGGTCCAGAGTTTGGAGGAGCAGTAGGCATTCTCTTCTACTTAGGCACCTCTGTTGCTTCTTCAATGTACATTGTAGGAGCTGTGGAAATCCTGCTGGTGAGTGCTGTTTGTTGGTTCGTTTGTTTGTTTGTTCGGTTGTTTTTTCGTTTGTTTGTTTGTCTGGTTGTTTCTTCGTATGTTTGTTTGTTTGTTGTTTGTTCGCTACTTTTTTTGTTTGTTTGTTTGTTGTTTGTTCGTTACTTTTTTTGTTTGTTTGTTTGTTTGTTGTTTGTTTGTTCATTCATTTGTTTGTTTGTCATTTGTTTGTCGTTTCCTTGTTGTAAAATGGTGTTCTTTTGTTAGTATTAGTGAGGTGATTGCGGTATCACTAATGGTGAGTGGTAGCACCAGTAGGAAAATGATGTGATAATGACAGTGGTAGCGATAACATGAGATTATTAATGGTAGTGCTGAAGTGATGATGGTGGTGATGAAAGAAACTTAAGATGAGAGGTAGTGTTGATATGGTGTTATCATGATGGTTATGGTAGTGGTGACGTGGTGTTAGCAATAGCAATGGTGGTGGTGATGTGGAATTAACAGTAGCAGTGGTGGTGGTGATGTGCAACAATAACAACGTCAGAAGTTCTGATGTGGTGATGTAGTAGTAACACTAGCAACGTCAAAAGTGGTGATGTGATGATGTGGCGATAGAAAAAGAGGTGGTGGTGGGATTTAGTACAAGGTAGTGGTGATAGCAGCAGCAGTGGTGGTGTAGTAGTGGTGATTGGGTGGTGGTGGTGTAGTCGTGATGAATGGGTGGTGCTGGTGGGGTGATGGTGGGGTGGTAGTGATTGTGGGGTGGTGATTGTGGGGTGGTGATGGTGAGATGGAGGTCGGTGGTGTAGTAACGGTGATGGAGTGGTGTTGTAGTAGTGGTGGTGGATTGGTGGTGGTGTAGTAGTGATGAATGGGTGGTGCTGGTGGGGTAATGGTGGGGTGGTGGTGATTGTGGGGTGGTGATGGTGAGATGGAGGTCGGTTATGTAGTAATGGTGATGGAGTGGTGGTGTAGTAGTGGTGGTGGAGTGGGGGTGTGGTAGTGGTGGTGGAGTGGTGGTGTAGCAGTGGTGGTGGAGTGTTCATAGTGTTGGAAATAGTGGCTATTGTTGCACGCAGACATAATTGAAGCAGGCTAACACCATTACATACTGCCGTCATGCATGCGAACTGCATTTTTTTCTTTTTTTAAATTTTTTTTTCATCTCCATCTTCTTCTTTTTTTAAATTAGTTTTCTTCCTATTAAAAAAAATTCTTTTCATTTTTTATTATTTTTATTTTTATTCATTTCATTTTTTTTTCTTTTTTTTTCAGCCAGTCTTAAATCTGCAGTTTTTTTCTTTTCAAATCCACATCAAACTCCTTTCTTAAGTCTTCTCAATCCCATGATAACTTTACCTATTTTCAATTTTTTCCAATCTATTTTTTTAGCTATTTTTTTCATTTTCATTATTACTATTTGTTTTTGTTTTTATTTCGGGTTTTTTTTACTCAAAGTTTTATCCATTTTTTTGATCATTCACATCAATTCTTTCCCAATCCACAGTCACATTTCTAACCTTTTTTTATATTTTTTTCCAGCTTATTTTTCATTTTTATCATTTTTCACAAAATCTTTTTCCAAATTAATTTATCACTCTTTCCCTCTCATTTTTTTTCTATTGTCATTTGTTACTTTGCCAAACCTATTTTTTCAATCCTTTCTTAACTAAGCTCCGTTGAATCTTTTGTTTTGACTCATTTTTATTAAATTTTTTTATTTTTTTATTTTATTTATTACTTGGATTTTTCATCAACCATCGTATTTTTTTTTCTTTCTTCCAACCGCATCCACCACCATCCTCAACCCCAACCACCAACAAACCCCACCACCACCACCAACCTCAACCACCCACAACCCCAACACCACCACCAACCCCAACTACCCACAGCAATACATAGCACCAGACGAGGCAGCAATCTTCGGACCGATCAACATCCCAGCCAACGCCTACAACGCTTACAGAGTGTATGGCACCCTCTTGCTCCTCTTCATGTTCACTTGCGTCTTCATCGGAGTCAAGTTTGTCAGCAAGTTCTCTCCCATTGCTCTCTTCTGTGTCCTCTGCTCCATCCTCTGTATCTACATCGGAATCTTTGTCGCTAATCCTGACAGGGGGCCCAAGTCGGTGGTTGGAAGATGATGAAGGCTTTAGTGGATTCAGATTCAGTAAATAAGGATTTAGTGGATTAGGTTTCAGTGGATTAGGATTTAGTAGAATAAGATTTAGTGGATTAGGATTAGTGTATTTAAGGATGGAGTTTGTTTGGGGGTGGAGTTTGTTTGGGGGGGTGGAGTTTGTTGAGGGAGAGGGGAAGTTTGTTTGAAAGACAAGAGTTTATTTGAAGGGTGTAGGTTTGTTGGGGTGAAAAGTTTCATTGATGGTGTTAGAGTGACTTTTTATTATTTTTTTTCAATTTTGTTTGCTGGAAAGATTGGGGCGGTGTCGATGATTTGGATGGTTTATTGAAGGAAATAGGCGATAAGAAAAATTTAAAAAGGTGAGTAAGAAAAAAATATATAAAAAAACTGAAAAAGAAAAAAAAGAGTATAAAAAAACCAAGTAACAAAAGAATAAAAAAAATCTAAAAAACAAAAAAATTTTTTTTTGGAAAAATAAAAGAAAGTAAAGAATCCGGTGATGGTTTGCAGTTGAAGGGCCACAGGACGGTGATTGAGTGGTGGAACGGTTCACATAACACCGTAGCTTTAGTTCTCAGAACGTGGAGTGTTGGAGGTGGTTGGGTTGGATGAAAAAAAAAAATAATAGCTAAAAAAAGAAAAAATGTTGACTTTTTTGAAATAAATTCAAACGTTGAAGGGTGGAAAAGCATATTTTGGCAAAAATTAATTAAGATAATTCTACCATATATATAATTTGGACACCATTTGGAGTTTTTATGCCTTATGATTATGACTTTAAAAGTACTGAAAAAAAGAAGATTACGAAAATTTAATTTTTTCATGTTTTGAAATTCGATACGGTATAATTGCACATTCACTTTTAACTCAAGAAATTCGACAGTTGTGAATTAAAAAAAATATTATTTAAATTTTTGAACTGATTCTCAACTGTTTCATGAAAATCTCAACCCCCCCAACAACCACCCACCCATCCAACCCTAACAACCACCCACCCATCCAACCCTAACAACCACCCACCCATCCAACCCTAACAACCACCCACCCATCCAACCCTAACAACCATTTATTAACAAACACTCATGCTAACACCCATCAAACACCCTCCAAAATCCTCCTATCTCAACAATCATCAACACCCATCCCAACACCCATTCCAAAACTTTTTCTTCTTCAACACCCACCAAACACCCAGCAAACACCCATCAAACACCCATCGAACACCCATCAAACACTCATCAAACACCCATCAAACACCCATCAAACACCCATCAAACACCCATTAAACATCCATCAAACACCCATCAAACACCCATCAAACACCCATCAAACACCCATCAAACACCCATCAAACACCCATCAAAAACCCATCGAACACCCCTACCCAGAATCTGTTTCTTGGGCGACCGACTGATTGCGCAAGACAAGATCATTGATGAGTACGGGACAGTACAATGTAACAAGTACTTCAACAACACCCTTTTCAAAATGTACTGCCCCAACATTACTCAGTACGAGTTTCACGACAGTACTGACGAGGCGTGTGTGTTCTTCAGAGAACACGAAACACAGTACAAGGCTGGAATTCCTGGCTTGGGAAGTGGAAAGTTTATGGGTGAGTTGGGGGGGGGGGGTTGTTTTTGGTAACTTTGGGTGATGTGGGAGTTTAGACAAGGGTTGGGTTGTTGTGGATGAGTTTGAAGGATGGCTTAGGAGGATGGGTTAGGAAGATGGGTTAGGAGGATGGGTTAGGAGGATGGGTTAGGAAGATGGGTTAGGAGGATGGGTTAGGAGGATGGGTTAGGAGGATGGGTTAGGAGGATGGGTTAGGAGGATGGGTTAGGAGGATGGGTTAGGAGGATGGGTTAGGAGGATGGGTTAGGAGGATGGGTTAGGAGGATGGGTTAGGAGGATGGGTTAGGAAGATGGGTTAGGAGGATGGGTTAGGAGGATGGGTTAGGAGGATGGGTTAGGAGGATGGGTTAGGAGGATGGGTTAGGAGGATGGGTTAGGAGGATGGGTTAGGAGGATGGGTTAGGAGGATGGGTTAGGAGGATGGGTTAGGAAGATGGGTTAGGAAGATGGGTTAGGAGGATGGGTTAGGAGGATGGGTTAGGAGGATGAGTTAGGAGGATGGGTTAGGAGGATGGGTTAGAAGGATGGGTTAGGAGGATGGGTTAGGAGGATGGGTTAGGAGGATGGGTTAGGAAGATGGGTTAGGAGGATGAGTTAGAAGGATGAGTTAGGGTAAGGGTTTGGTTAGTGGGTGGGTGGGTGGGTGGGTGGGTTTGAGCTAGGGTTGGGTCGACTTATGAGGTTGTAGTTTTGGACAAGTTGCGTTGAGTTTTGAAGTTGGGTGGTTGGTTTTAGACGGTTCATAAGGGCTTTGGGTTATGGTTGGCTTGAAAGACAGATGGATGGTTTGAGTTGGGAGAGAGGGTTTGAAGTTGGAGGCTTGGTGGGTGGTGGTTGGAAATTGAAAAGTATGTACAATTTCATAATCATTTTTTTAAACGACAACAACAATAACAAAGTTTTTAACAAATTTTTTGTTTCTACCCCACAGAAAACGCATTCTCCCATTACTCCGAAGATGGAGAAATCATCGGTGAGTCGAACATAACTCGAATAGACGTCAGTGTGACGTAAATCGAACATACGCCAGTGTGACATAACTCGAACATACGTCAATGTGACGTAACTCGAAATATCTTGGAAGTTTCTAGTGTTTGTCACTAAAATATTGATTAAACACAAGCTTAATTTAATTGAAATTTGATTTTTGAGTTTTTATTAAGGGTCCTTAGAATTCTTAAATAGATTGGAGAGGATTTTGGAGTCTAGCGTGATCACTCGGAGAAAAAGTGAATATTTGAAAGTTTTTATGCGAGTTTTAGTGTGAAAATTCAAAAAAAAAATGGAGAAAAAAATTCAAAAAACAAAATTGAAAAAATAAAAATAATATTGGAGTATTTATAAACAACGTAAAAACTTCTTAGTTCAATTTTTTTTGACTAGTACTGTCATTATTATTATTTGATTATTATACAATATTTCGAATAAATCAAAACTATTTGATTTGTAGTTTTGAATATAATTTTTTTTTTTAAATTCGAATTAAAATTTTGCACTAAAAACACATTTCACACTCGAAAAACAGCTTATTGGAAAACGCCGCTGTTTTTCCCCGTGAACCTTTTTCTTTGAAATGATCAAAAGTTCTTAACTGAAAAAATGAAACAAAACAGTTTAATTAAAAAATATACTTGAAAACAATTTTTTCCACATTTTTTCATCTCATTTTGTATTCAAAGAGTCCATTACATGCCCTCTACGTTTTATTTTATTTTTTCCTATTTTTTCTATTTTTTCTATTTTTTTCATTTTAATTTCTTGTTTTTTTTTTAAATCAAAACATGGACTGATTTTATCTTTTTCTCATTTCATAACTGCCAGGCTGTTTAATTGTTTACACGTTGGTAATTTTAAATACAAATTTTGATTAGAAAATTTTTCAAATTTAAAACTAAAAATTCATGAAAAAAAATTAAAAAAATTGAAAAAATTAAAAAAATTGAAAAAACTGTGGACGATTTGAAACTTAATTTTTTAAATACCTGTTTGAAAGTTTGAACGATTGTTCGGATGGTCTGGAGTAACAAAACAACCAATCTGGCAATGAGAGGGAATCAGGAGAAAAGAAAACTGGGAAAGTGAAAAGGCTGAATGGGGTAGGAATAGTTGGTTTGGTCAAAACTGGAGTGAAAAACAAACTAAAACAAATAAAAACAAATAAAAACTGCTGAAAAACGTGTCCAAAAAAACGGAAAAGAGACGATACGAGGTTTATTTGGCTAAAAAAAACTTTTAGTCCTTTTAAATTATGTACCCTAGAAATGAAAAAAATGAAAAATTGAAACAAAAATAGAAAAAAGAGATTGAAAAATTTTTAACTAAAAAAAAAGAAAAAAAAACTGGAGGCTTATCCGTCATTCACTTAATGTCCAATTCAGCAATTGAAATTATTTTTAGAATATGAAAAATTGTTTTTTTTGAAGCTTCTTTTGAAATAACATAAATGTGGAATCTTTCTTAATTTTTATAATTTTTGGAATTATGCATTTGTAACTTTTTGTAACATTTGTAAATTTTAAGTTTTTTCTATGTTCTTCGTTTTTTTCAACCATCAAAATAAATTGTATCGAAAAAAAAAATTTTTTTTAATAAATAATTTTAATAATGGAGTTTTGTCTGGAAACAATTTTCATCAGCTCTCATGCCTATAAATTTCATTTTCATGGTAAAAAAAACTTTATAAGAAAAAAACTCATAAAGTATTTATGGAAACAAAACTCTATAAAAAACGCTCTTTAAACCTTTCATTTTACTGAAAGGTTTTAATAGATTTTTCACTAAAAAATTAGAAAAACTTTCTAAAACAAAATTCAGATAAAAAAAACTTTAAAAAAAAACTATTTTTTTCCAAAATGAAAGCATCAAAAACCTCGAAATTCTTATCGGAAAATTTTTATTCCACTTTATTCAGAAAAATATATTTTGACGAGTTTTTTTCCAAAAGGTCGTTTGACCTTTGTGAGCCAGCCTTGCTCTTTTTAATTTTTTTGTTTTTACTTTGAAAAAAGATTATTACCAGCCCAATCTGACTCACCACCATTCTCGTCACTACCACCACAACACACCTCACCACACCACATCACACCACACCACACCCCACCACACCACACCCCACCACACCACACCCCACCACACCTTACCACACCCCACCACACCCCACCACACCCCACCACACCACACCACACAGGCACCAACATCAAGGGGGACAGGTCACGTGGTGACATCCTGGCTGACATTTCAACCTCCTTCATCGTCCTCATCGGCATCTTCTTCCCTTCGGTCACAGGTGCTCTGCCTCTTCTTGCTTTCCTCCCCGATCCTCTTGCTTTTGCTCCCATTTTAGCTTCTTCTTATTCTTACCTTATCTCCATCTTTCTCCTCCCTCATATGTTTCTCACTCTTATGTTGACCTTAGCGCTAGCATTCCTCCTATTCTCACATCACTCCATCTACCTCTTCGTTTCCATGAATGCCAACATCCACAATAACCACCACATCACCACCACAAACTTCCATGCCAGCATGAAAATTTCAACCACCATAACTACTACCTCATCGCCCCAAAAATCACCAAAGCTTTAAAACACACCACCTCACCAAAAACTACTAACAAATGCCTTCTAAGGTCACTTCATTAGCCCCAAACTTGCAACACAGGCTTAATGGCGGGCTCAAACAGGTCAGGCGACTTGGCAGACGCGCAAAAATCGATTCCCACTGGGACGATCGGAGCTGTCTCACTCACATCCTTTGTGTGTATCCTTTGAACTTTGTGGTGTGGTGCTTGTGGTGGGTTAGGGTGGGTTGTGGTAGTTGTGGTGGGTTAGGGTGGGTTGTGGTAGTTGTGGTGGGTTGTGGTAGTTGTGGTGGGTTGTGGTGGTTGTGGTCGGTTAGGGTGGGTTGTGGTGGTTGTGGTGGGTTAGGGTGGGTTGTGGTGGTTGTGGTGGTTGTGGTGGGTTGTGGTGGTTGTGGTCGGTTAGAGTGGGTTGTGGTGGTTGTGGTGGCTTAAGGTGGGTTGTGGTGGTTGTGGTCATTTTGGTTGAGTTGTGGTGGTTGTGGTGATAATGGTTGTGGTGATAATGGCTGTTGTGGTTGTGGTGATGATGGTTGTTGTGGTTGTGGTGATGATGGTTGTTGTGGTTGTGGTGATGATGGTTGTTGTGGTTGTGGTGATGATGGTTGTTGTGGTTGTGGTGATGATGGTGTTGTAGTGGTGGCATTCTAATCTAATCTTATTGAAACATTCATAACGTGCCTTTTAGCATTATATTCAAAGACGGTTTTGATGCTTGTGGTGGTTTTGGTAGAGGCCTGGTAGAGGAATAAGGTTGATAACTCGTCTGTTGTGGAGAAATAAGACAAAATAAAATGTCAAAAGGTATCTGGAAGGAAAATGAATGAAATATCTTTGAACTCACGAAAACAAAATAGGAAATCATGAAATGTAGGAAAAAAAATGAAATAAAAAAACTGAAATTTTATTTTTCAAATTCAAATGAAAGAAATGAAAAAAAATTATAAAAAAAACTAATGAAGAAATTTAATGGAAAAACTAATAAAGTGAAATAAAAAACACATTTCAAATAATTTCAGTTTTTCATTAAATTTTTAAACAAAATCCCTGCGAGTGAAGAGACACGTGATGTTTAATGATTTTTATTTTTTTATTTTTGCAAACACGTTTTTGCAGAAAAACTAAATTGAATCAAAGCAAAATAAAGGTTTTTTCATGCGAAATAAAAAAGCTTTTACACAATAGACACAAAGGAATATCTATGGTGGAAAAGATAAAAAAAAGAAAAAAAGTTATATGAGAGTTTTGAAAAGATTTTTGCCAGAATTACCGAGGAAAAATAAAAAAATGGATCGGAGCAAAACTCACTATAAAAATAATTTTGTATTTTGTATAATTTTGTTTTGTTTTCCAACATGGATTAAAAAAGGAACTTCAAAAAAACCCAAGTTTGAAGTTAGTGAAGAATATTATTTGTTAAAAAAAAATTCAATTCATAAATTTTTTAAACTTTTTTTAAGTTTGACGTAGACGTACGGAAAATGTTTCATTCAAAAAGGTTAATTTGAGGTTTTTTTCAAAAAAGATTTTTCAAAATTGCAAGCGAGTTTTGGTGAACAAAAAATCAATTTTTTTGTTGAAAAATAAATTAAAGTGGAATTCATTACTATGGAAAAACGCTTGAAAAAACATAAATTTGTAGAAAAAAACACGTATTACATTTTTTTTCAGTGGATTTTTGACAAAAAAAAAAAAAAAAAAACAAATTGTATTATTTTCAAAATAAAGTTATTTCCTCAACTCCAACATTCATACAACGACCGCTAATACTACTACTACTACTACTACTACTACTACTACTACTACTACTACTACTACTACTACTACTACTACTACTACTACTACTACTACTACTACTACTACTACTACTACTTCTACTACTACTACTACTACTACTACTACTACTACTACTACTACTACTACTACTACTACTACTACTACTACTACTACTTATACTACTAATACTACTTTTACTACTACTACTACTACTACTACTACTACTACTACTACTACTACTACTACTACTACTACTACTTCTACTACTACTTCTACTTCTACTACTACTACTACTACTACTACTACTACTACTACTACTACTACTACTACTACTACTACTACTACTACTACTACTACTACTACTACTACTACTACTACTACTACTACTACTACTACTACTACTACTACTACTACTACTACTACTACTACTACTACTACTACTACTACTACTACTACTACTACTACTACTACTACTACTACTACTACTACTACTACTACTACTACTACTACTACTACTACTACTACTACTACTACTACTACTACTACTACTACTACTACTACTAATACTACTACTACTACTACTACTACTACTACTGCTACTACTACTACTACTACTACTACTACTACTACTACTACTACTACTACTACTACTACTACTACTACTACTACTACTACTACTACTACTACTACTACTACTACTACTACTACTACTACTACTACTACTACTACTACTACTACTACTACTACTACTACTACTACTACTACTACTACTACTACTACTACTACTACTGCTCAAACTACTACTACTACTGCTACTAATACTACAATAGATCTCAGTACCCTGTTGCTCTTTGGAGCGACAATAGAAGGACAATTCCTGAGAGACAAGTAACAACTTTCCTTGTTTTATTTCTTGTCGGAAATTGATTTATCGGGTTAATTTATTAAAAAATTTAATTTTTGCATTAAATTTATTAAAAGTAAAATATAATTTTCTTTAATAAAAACTATTTTTTAAAAATTGATTAAAAAAATAATGGAATCAGTTTTGAAAGGCCTAATTTATTTCCCGCCTTTCAAGCAACAGCTCTTGCTTTCCAACCATCATAAAATGTATTCAATCACTCCACATCTAACCCCTTTCAAAAATTTCAAAATATTTTTCACACCTTCCACCCTTCTCCTCCACACGACACACACATGAACCACCACCCACCCCCTCATAAACGACATGTTTGTGCAGTTATACACACTGCATTCACCACTACTAAAAATTTCCACCATTTCAAACACCATCTTCAAACCACCATCTCAAACTAACACTTCATTCTATTCCACTATTTTTTTCTTCCATTTTTTCCTTCTTTTCCTTTTTCCACTCACTACCTTATCTTTTTCTTCCACCCCTCCACTTTCTTAACTATCATTTTACCTTTTTTTTTCACCCATTACCAATCACCCACCACCTATCACTCCCCACCTTATCACCCCCATTTATCACCCCCCACCTCATCACCCCCCATTTCATCACCCCCCACCTCATCACCCCCCACTTCATCATCCCCCACTTTTCACCCATCCCCTATCACTACCATCCACTCTTCCCTCACAGGATAGGGGAAAGTATGGGCGGAGGATTGATAGTGGCTCAACTGGCTTGGCCGAGTCCATGGGTTATCGTGATTGGTTCTTTCCTGTCGACCTGTGGTGCTGGTCTTCAGAGTCTTGTTGGTGAGTGGGTGGGAGGTTGGGTGGATTTGGGAGTGTGACTAGAAGGTGGTTGGGTGTAGCTGTATGTGGTTGGATGTTACTGTATATGGCTGGGTGTGACTGTATGTGGCTGGGTGTGGCTGTGGGATTAATTACCTCTCCCTAAAACCCCCAAACCACCACAGGAGCACCACGTTTGTTGCAGGCAATAGCGGCTGATGGGGTGATTCCCATTCTAAACGTCTTCGCTGTCACCAACAAGAAGGGGGAACCCAAGAGGGCTCTCTACCTCACAGCAGCCATTGCCGAGTGTGGTGTCTTGCTCGCCAATGTTGACCACATTGCCCCTATCATCACCATGTGCGTGGGATTATTTTGGGGGGATTTGGGGGGTTTCAATTGGGTTTCGAGGGGTTAAGGGGGGTTTGGGAAATTTCTATTGGGTTTCAAAGAGTTGAGGAGGGTTTGGGGGGAGTTAAAGAGCTAAAAAGGGTTTTTTGGAAATATCAGGGGGTTTTGAAGACCGTCGAGAAGTTTTTTAATTTTTGAGATGGCTTGAGGTGGTCTTGTGTGGAAGGATTTGCGGTTGAGAGAAAAGATGAAAAAGTTTCAGAAAACTCACAACCAAACTCTCTACTTGCCTCTATTTATCCTCAAACTTTCAACCATTCCACCCACCCCAATTCCACCCACCCCATTTCCACCCACCCCATTTCCACCCAACCTCTTTTGTTCATGAAACCCCTTTCTATCCATCCTCTCACCCACTCTATCACCATACCCTTTCTATCCATCCTCTCACCCACTCTATCACCATACCCTTTCTATCCATCCTCTCACCCACTCTGTCACCCTACCCTTTCAACCCAATCTTCCATCCCCTTTCCTCACCCATCCCCTTATTTCCACCAACTTCTCATTTCACCCACACTTCCAACCACTCAGGTTCTTCCTCATGTGTTACTGCTTCACGAACATGGCCTGCGCCGTGCAAACCATTCTCAAGAGCCCTAACTGGAGGCCCCGTTTCAAACTCTATCACTGGTGGCTTTCATTAACTAATTACTCTGAGTTATCTTCAATTGGTCAATCAATGATTCATTTGGTTATTAATTAATCAATTAATTAATTAATTAATTAATTAATTAATTAATTAAGTCACTTAAATTAGCTTTGGTGTTCAACACAATTAAACATAATTGGAATACAATTTAAATTAGTTTTGATGAATTTTTTTGTCAATAAAATCAATTTGACGCATTAGGCATAATTAAACTCCATTAATAAATGATCCTCGAACACTTCGCAGGAGTTTGTCGTTGTTCGGTGTGGCGATGTGTCTGATCCTGATGTTCCTGACTTCGTGGTACTACGCCATCGCCGCCATCCTCATCGCGGCTGGCATTTACAAGTACATCGAATACAAGGGGTGAGAATCGGGGAAGGGAGGGGGAAAGTAAGAGGGGGAGGGGAAATAAGGGGGGGTAGGTGAGTTGAGGGGTAGAGTGGAAATAGAGAGGGAGGTGAAAAATGATGGGAGGTAAAGGAGATTTGGGATGGGGGAGGATGGAAAGGGGTGAGAAGTGGGTTGAGTGAGGTTTGAGGAGGGTGGAGGATGGGATGGAGAATGGAGGTTGGGGTGGAAGGTGGAGGGTGAAGGATGGAGTGGGAGTAGAAGATGGGGTAGGAAGTGAATGATGGGGTGAGAGTGGAGTGGAGAGTGGGTGGAATGAAGGATGGGGCTGGATGAGAATGAACTTAGATATAACATAGGGTGGAGAAGGATGGGGTGAAAATAACGAGATGAGAAAATATCACCCTCCTCCACCTTCCTCCACCCTCCTCCACCTTCCTCCACCCTCCTCCACCTTCCTCCACCCTCCTCCACCTTCCTCCACCCTCCTCCACCTTCCTCCACCCTCCTCCACCTTCCTCCACCTTCCTCCACCCTCCTCCACCTTCCTCCACCTTCCTCCACCCTCCTTCACCTTCCTCCACCCTCCTCCACCCTCCTCCACCTTCCTCCACCCTCCTCCCCCATAAGAGCTGAGAAGGAATGGGGAGATGGCATCAGAGGCCTGGCAATGAGTGCAGCGAGATTCGCCCTTCTGAAACTGGAAGAAGGACCCCCACACGTCAAAAACTGGAGGCCCCAGCTTCTCATCCTCGTCAAGATGGGTGGGTGGGTGGGTGGGTGGGTAAGGATTGGAGCGTTGGTGAAAATGGGGGGACAGTTTGGTGGGATGTGGAGATGAACAACTGGCTTGAGGAAGTGGTTTGGGGGGGGGGGGGTGCGTGTAAATAAGAGTTTGTAGAGAAGTATTTGCAAAGAGGTGGTTTGTAGAAGAATGTTTGCAGAGAGGAAGTTTGATGGGGCCGGAGATGTGTTGGTGCTAAAAAAAGGGTGGTGAAAATGGATGATACAAAACAATGAAAGAAACCATAAAAACAACAACTCAAAATGACCAAACTGTAAACAACAACAAAAAACATTAACAACACCAACAACATCAACAACACAACATTAACAACACAACACCAACAACATCACAACACAACATTAACAACACAACACCAACAACACATCAACAAAAACAAAAAAAAACAAACAACACAACATCAACAACACAACACCAACAACATCAACAACACAACATCAACAACACAACACCAACAACACCAACAACATCAACAACACAACACCAACAACATCAACAACACAACACCAACAACACAACACCAACAACACAACATCAACAACACAACACCAACAACACAACATCAACAACACAACACCAACAACACAACACCAACAACGCAAAACCAACAACACAACACCAACAACACAAAAACAGCACCAACAAACAACAGCACCAACACCCCTCAACACCCAGGGGAGACAATGGATCAAAAGTACCGTAAACTTCTTACCTTCTCCAGCCAACTCAAAGCAGGTATGTGTTGGAAAAATAATTCAATGAAAAATAATTCAATAGAAAAAACCTTCAATGGAAAAAAACTTCAGTGGAAAAATGCCTCGCTAGAAAAATGCCTCGCTAGAAAAATGCCTCGATAAAAAAATGCCTCGATAGAAAAATGCCTCCATTAAAAGAAAACCTTCTCACATGAAAAACTCTTTAAGAAGTTTTCGTAAGAAAAACAAATTTTTTTTTACCAACAAAGTTTTTTTACCAACAAAGTTTTTTACCAACAAAGTTTTTTTACCAACAAAGTTTTTTACCAACAAAGTTTTTTTACAAACAAAGTTTGTTTAGAAACAAAAATTTTTCATAGAAAAAAAATCATCATTTTCAAAAATATTAAACAAAAAAAACTTCTAATCGGATTATTGAACGAAATAAAAAATTACAAAAAATAAACGACGCAAAATGGATTTAACAGAGAAAAAAATTAACCAAGATACGAGAGAAATAAAAAATTTTTTTCAATATTAGACGTTTTCAAAAAATTATATCAAAAAAAAAACAAAAAAACATTTCGAAGCAAAACATTAAATGAAAATTAATTGAAAACCGGTTTTGGATCCTGTCTTGCATTCACAAGACCAATTTTTAGATGAGACTTTTCAGCATTTTTTTTAATTTTTCTTTTTTTTTTCCTTTTTTAATTTTTTTGTTTTTTTACCTTTTTTAATTTTTCGGGTTTTTCTCATTTTTTTCGGCATAATCCTTTTTCTTCTTCAGTGAATTTTTATTTTTGTTTTTAATTTTTTACATTGGAAAGTAATTGGGAGATAACACCTTCATAGTTCAAAAAAAGTCTTCTCTTATTAAGATGGATTATTTTATGTTTTTTAAATATATATTTATTTTTATTTTCATTTATTTTTTTAATTTTAAAGTTTTTTTCTAGGTCAATGACATTTGAGTTCCACTTGAATTTTTTTTTTATTTTTTGCAAATTCGAATTAGCGAGTGCAAAATACAACTTTGTGGTTGCTTGCATGAAACTTCTTTTTTTCATTTTTTTAAATTCAATTTCCACGTTTTTTTTCATACTTTTTTTATAACATTTTTTCATTCTTACTTCGAAGCTGATTCATTTTTCACCATAGTTCACAATGAAAATTTTGAATTCAGTTTTTTTTCAACGTTAATTCATTCCCACTTCAACTATTTTTTCACCTGTTTTTCCATTCTGTTTCCACCAAGCACTTAGCTCCATTCATTCTAGCCTTCAAACCACCAACCACTGACCTTCTTCCCCTACATCCCCACTTCACTCATTCATCCATCACTTCCCTAACCATCCACCATCCTAAAATATTTTAGCTTCCAAATCTCCAAAACTCTCAAGTTTTCCGAAACTTTTGAAAGACTCAAACCCACCCCTAACTCGCCCTTCCCGCCCCCCAAATTTTTTTCACTCCACAATCCAACTCAATTTCACCCTCAAGTCCCTCATCCCAACTCCACCACCAAACTTTATCTGTTCTACTCCACCACCAAAATTATTCTTCCAATTCCACCTCTCGACTTATGAATTCCTCCTTCCAACCCAACCCGACCCAGGCAAATGACTTATCCCTAATCCAACCATTTCCAGACTAATCTTCCCGTCTTCATCTTCCCAAACCTCATCCTACCCCACCTCACTCCAACCTTTCTATCCTTCTCTCTCCGAACCACCACTCCACCCCAACCCAGGCAGAGGACTCACGTTGGTAGGAACAGTGTTGGAAGGAGTCCACAAGAACAGGATGCAAGAAGCAGACACAGCCAAGCTGCAGATGAGGGAGGTGATGAAGAGGGAGAAGGTGAAGGGATTCGCAGAAGTTATCGTCGCTAAGAACCTTGCCGATGGCATCAGCTTCCTGTGGGTGTTTGAGGAGTTGGGTGTTTGATGGGTTGGGTGTTTTTGGAATCGTTTTTTCAGTGTTTCGGGTGTTTTTTGAGTATATGAAATGAAGTCATTTTTATGCTCCATGGTCTTCGGATTGTGTATGTTCGTTTTTGCTTTTCAATTGAAAAATTTTATCTGTTGATTCTTTCAAATCAATATTCCATACTCTCTAGTTACCAGACAAGTTTACTTATGTTTATGTCAGACATTGTCGTTATGGTAAACAAAATAATTAACTTTTAAACTTATTTTTTAAAACTTGATCCAAACTTGACCTTCATTCGACCAATCAGAGTTCAGGATGCTGGAGTGGGCGGTCTTAGGCACAACACGGTGCTTCTCAATTGGCCCCAGAAGTGGAAGAATGATAGCAGTAATTACAAGACATTCATTGGTAGGTGGCTGGAGGAGATGGTAAATGTGGTGAGCCTAACAATCCACATATATACACAACAACACACTCCTACACACACACACACACACACACACACACACACACACACACACACACACACACACACACACACACACACACACACACACACACACACAAACACACACACACACACACACACACACACACACACACACAAACACACACACACACACACACACACACACACACACACACACACACACACACACACGCACACATACATACACACACACACACAACCACAGAGACAATGAAGCTGACTGCAGAGCGACAGTTGGCGGTGTTGATCGTGAAAGGAATCAACCAGTTTCCTGAGAATGGCGACAGGATGGGCGGAACAATTGATGTGTGGTGGGTTGTGCGTATCCTTTGACACGACATCTTACCAGCTTTTCCATGGAAACCTTCTTTCCGGGAAAGGCAGGGATTGGGTGTGAGGATGAAAGTGGGATGAAAGAATGTGGATAAGTATAAGATGAAGAAAGGGGCTGTGGATATGGATAGGATAAAGAGTTGGACCGTGGATATTGGATTGAGACTGAGGAGAAGGGATGAAGAGGTGAGAAAATGAGAGAAGAGGTGGTTCCTTGATGGATTATAGATAATGAGAGGTGTGAAACACAAGGTAAAGTATTGGAAGAGTAAGGGTTGAAACTGGAAAGATAAGGAAGGAGTAGGGTGAGATAAAAAATAAAGTTAAAAAGTAAAGAAAAAGAAAGTGGAAGATGGAGAAGGGATAGAGGAGTTGGTAGAAGTTGTAGAAAAACGGGGGAACGTGGAAAGAACAGGTGCTATGAATGAGGAAGGATGGGTAGGTTGTGTGGGTGTGTATACAATATATGATGTTTATACATTATATTCTCAACATTCAAACCCAAAAGTTTGAAATTTTTTCCACTATAAAGTTTCAAATGGATTTTTCTTAACCAACTCATCACACTTCCAACTGCCCTTCACAACAACCAATTACGACCACAACATTTCAACCATACCAACTTTTCAATTCTGTCCACACTTAACCACACTCAACCACACTCAACCACACACAACCACACTCAATAACACTCAACTTTACTTAACCACATCCAACCACACTCAACTACACTCAACTACACCTAACCACACCCAACCACACCCAACCACACCCAACCACACGAAACACTAACTCTAACGCCCTCTGGCGACAAAAGACGAGGGAGGTCTTTTAATGTTGTTGCCTTTCTTGCTGACGCAAGGAAAGGTGTGGAAGAAATGTAGACTGAGAATATTCACTGTTGCCCGTGAGTGGGGTTTTGGTTTTGGGGATGTAAAATGGGGGGTTTTGGGGGTTTGAAGGGAGGTTTTGGGGGTTTGAGGGGTGGTTTTGGGGGTGTTGAGGGTTGGTTGTGTTGTTAAGTGTGGGTAGGTTTTAGGTGTGGGTGTTGGATGGGAGTGAGAGGTAGGATGGAGTGGAAAAGTGAGTGGGTGGGATGGGTGGTAGGGTGGGTGGGATGGGTGGTAGGGTGGGTGGGATGGGTGGTGGAGTGGGTGGGATGAGTGGTGGGGTGGGTGGGATTAGTGGTGGGGTGGGTGTGATGGGTGGTGGGGTGGGTGTGATGGGTGGTGGGATGGGTGGTGGAGTGGGTGGGATGAGTGGTAGGGTGGGTGGGATTAGTGGTGGGGTGGGTGTGATGGGTGGTGGGATGGGTGGTGTGATGGGTGGTGGGATGGGTGTGATGGGTGGTGGAGTGGGAGAACCGTAGGTATGAAGTTGTAGTAAAAAAATAGGAAACAGTCGGGTTCAATGGACAATTGTACTTGAAGTGAGGTTTTCTATCCCTCCACTCTTTCACCATTTTTCCACCATTCTACCACCCTTTTACCATTCCACCATTCCACCATTTCACCATTCTACCACCATTCCACCATTTCACCATTCCACCACCATTCCACCATTTCACCATTCCACCATTTCACCATTCTACCACCATTCCACCATTTCACCATTCCACCACCATTCCACCATTTCACCATTCCACCATTTCACCATTCTACCACCATTCCACCATTTCACCATTCCACCATTTCACCATTCTACTACCATTCCACCATTTCACCATTCCACCACTTTCCATCTTTCCCAAACAGAAATTGACGACAACAACATACAAATACAAAAGGACATGGAGAAATTTTTGTACAACCTCAGAATACCAGCGCAAGTGTTGGTAGTGGAGATGGTGAGTTGTGGTGAAAGGTCCAAGTGGTAGTTGATAGATGGATGAGTCTTCCTTCTTTTCCTCTTTCTTTCTTTTTTTTCCTTTTTTTCTCTTTTTTTTCCTTTTTTTTCCTTTTTTCCTCTTCTTCTTTTTCTTCTTTTTTTCTTTTTTTCCTCTTTTTCATTTTTCTTTTCTTTCATTTCTTCTCTCTTCTCTTTTTTTCTTTTTTCTTTTTTTCCTTTTTCTTTTTTTTCATCATCTTCCTCCTCTCCCTTTCCACAGCCCACCAATGACATATCAGCTTACACCTACGAGAGAACATTGATTGCAGAGCAGAGAAATGCCCTGCTCGAGAAGATGAACGTGAAAAGAAACTCACTCACTGTACGTGTGTTTGTATGTGTTTGTGTGTGTGTGTGTGTGTGTGTGTGTGTGTGTGTGTGTGTGTGCGTGCGTGCGTGCGTGCGTGCATGCGTGTTTGTTGGTCTGTTTATGTCTGTGCGTGCGTACGTGTGTATCTAAGCGTCTTTGGCGATCTTTGTATGTTTTTATCACTGCCCATTTGTGAATTCATTTATTTTTCTATTAAAAAAATTTTTTTCTTCAAATTTTTTTTTGTTTTTTATGGATTTTGCAAAGTCGTTTTGCGTTTTGGTCTTGTGGGCTGAAGACAAAAAAACATTTAAGCCGATTACAGTTTGAACCAAAACCATAAATTCATATTAACTGCTCCAAGCCTTTCTGGTGGAGATTGTTTTCCAAATTAACTGCAACAAATTCACATTAGACACCACTTCTCCTCCTTTTCCAGTACCAATTGCACTTCTAAAGTGCTTTTGAACAATATTTACTCAGCGCTATAAAAATGTTTTTTACCTAACTCCCATCCTCAACCAACCACTTCACTCCCATCATCAACCAGCCACCTCACCTCACTCCCATCCTCAACCAACCACCTCACCTCACTCCCATCCTCAACCAACCACCTCACCTCACTCCCATCCTCAACCAACCACCTCACCTCACTCCCATCCTCAACCAACCACCTCACCTCACTCCCATCCTCAACCAACCTCCTCACCTCACTCCCATCCTCAACCAACCACCTCACCTCACTCCCATCCTCAACCAACCACCTCACCTCACTCCCATCCTCAACCAACCACCTCACCTCACTCCCATCATCAACCAACCACCTCACCTCACTCCCATCCTCAACCAACCACCTCACCTCACTCCCATCCTCAACCAACCACCCTACCTCACCCACCATTAACTACCCATTTCTCACTTCGCCCTGCTTCCCCCTTAAGCATATATCGAATCCCCACACATATTTAAATCCTTCATTCATTCCTGTAATCCATCACACACCTTTTCCATTCTTCCCTCATTCATTCAACCCTTGCTCAACCTCTTTAACCATCCTTCCCACCCCCTCCTCCCACAGCCTCAGATGATCATGGATCAAGCTTATCTTTCATCTCATTTCAATCCTCAATCCACCAACCAACCCTCCTCCATCCTCAAATCTTCTCCCCACTCCAAGTTCGTTCCTATCAAGGAAAATCAAGAAGACCCAGATGCAGTTGTTGTTGTCGACACAACCACCCATGTATGAGGGGTCAGGGTTTTTCTTTGAGTGTTTGGTTTTTTGTCATGTTTGGGTTTTTCGTTCGGGTGCTTGAGTTATTTTTTGTTTCTGTGAGTTTTTATGAAGTTTGTGAGTGTTTGAGAAAGGTTTGAGGAAGATTTGAAAAAGTTTTTTAAAAGGAAATTTGAAGAAAGGTTGGGAGAGGTGATTTGGAGGGAACAACGGGAATAAATAGGTCAGAAACCTACGAAACTCTAACTTGGTTAAGATATTCGCCTGCTACTTTTGAAGAATATATTGCTAAACCCTCACAAAGCGACAAGATAATGAGGGAAGATAGAAAGCAATAACCTCGCTTAGTACTCAAAGATGATTGGCTGGAGGAGTTGTGAAAAGGGTCGTGAGGGGTTTTGCTGGAAGTGATGTTTGTAGCTGAAAAGGCTGGGAGTTGAATTGAATGACAACCTGCTGGTGGTGTGATGTTGATGTTGTTGTTGATGTTGTGGTTGATGCTAAGGTGGTTGTTTTTACTGTTATTATTGTTGTTGATGTTGATGTTGATGTTGTTGATGTTGAGGTCGTTGAAATGGATGTTTAGGTTGTTGTTGCTCCTGTAGTTGTTGTTGTTGTTGTAGTTGTTGATGCTGTAGTTGTTGTTTCTGTAGTTGTTGTTGCTGTTGTTGTTGATGTTGGGGTTGTTGATGTTGGGGTTGTTGATGTTGGGGTTGTTGGAGATGAGTTGGAAACAAACTACGCAGAAGTTGAGGGTGAAGTTGTAATGAAAACACGAAAAACTGATTTTCTTTCCAATTATTTTCTCCTCACACCCGCAATAAAACACAGACAACCATCACTGAGACATAAAACTCCAATTCTCTTTGACCTCCATCACCGACCTTCTCCATCTCGAAAAAAACAAACAAAAAAACGTGTTTTTGTTTTTATCTTTTTTAATTTTTTTCATCACTCCAAACAATCTTTTTTTGGGCTTTTTCTGCTTTTTTTCTTTTTTTTCATTTTGATTTTTTTTTCTCTTTTAATTTTTTTGGATTTCTTTCTTTTTTTTATATTCATTTATTTTTTTTGCGTTGTTCCATCTCTTTTTTACTTAGCCATACTTTAAACTCTTTTCAGCAAAACTTCAACTCACAGCTCTAACCCCACATCCCAATCTAAAAACGCAAAATACTCAAATCTGATTCTCAACAGTCTAATCCACAAAAAACTTCAACTCCTTAAACCTTCAATCAAAAAACCTTCCAAAGAACGTCTAAAATACCCCCTAAAACCCCCCCAAAAACCTATCAAAAACCCCCCAAAAACCCCTTCAAAAACTCCCAAAAAACCCGCCCAAAAACCCCCCAAAAACTCCTCCAAAAACCCCCCAAAAACCCCCCCAAAAACCTTCCAAAAACCCCCCAAAAACCCCCCAAAAACTCCCCCAAAAACCTCCCAAAACCCCCCAAAAACTCCCAAAAAACCCCCCAAAAACTCCCCCAAAAACCTCCCAAAACCCCCCAAAAACCCCCCAAAAACCTCCCAAAACCCCCCAAAAAAAACTTCAAAGCTTTTGAAAATTTCCAAAAAAGGTTGAAATTTTTCAGAATCACCGAAGCTTCACCCACCAAAAACCACCCACCCACTCACCAGGCCGGCAGGTTTACAGTGACCAAGGACGACCACAGCCACGACAACCAAGGAATCGCCATTTCAGCAAACTCAGTGGCACCAGCCACCGCCACCACCGACGACGAAGACCACTCACCCCTGGGTGACGAAGGGCGCTCCAAGAGTGGCGATGACGTCAGAGAGATGGAAGAGAAGGAGAATGATGGGGAAGAAAGCACCAGACCACCTTCCACCTCCCTCACCACCCCCACCTCCCCCCTTTCGGCTGGTCTCAGACCTATGCAAAAGTAGTTTTTTTTACAATTTTATTTTTTTAATTGCTGTTTTTATACTTTTTAATTTTTCTGGAAAGTTTTTTTTTCTGAATTTTTTTCCTGTTTCTAAAAAAAATATTATTTTTGTGTTCAACAATTTTGCAAATTTATATTCTCGTCTAACCTTTTCGAAAGATTGATCATGCCTACACCCACCCATGTGACCACTTATTGAGGCACTTATCTATACGTGTAGCCGTCTATCCATTTAATACCACCCTGTATTATTCACTCATCCCTTCATCTATCCATCCATTCATCCATCCATCCATCCATCCATCCATCCATCCATCCATCCATCCATCCATCCATCCATCCATCCATCCATCAATCAATCCATCCATCCATCCATCCATCCATCCATCCATCCATCCACCATCCAGTCGAAATTCTCAGAACGTGTTGAGGATGCAAACTGCAATAAGACTCAACCAGGTACTGTAACACCATGCTGTTTTGTGCTCTCTCCCTACCATTTCATACCATTTCTCCACCCTTAAACCATTGATTTGTTGCTCTTATAGTTGTAACAAGTCCTTTCCATTGGCTAAGCTATCAATAAATCTAGTTTTTTATTTTTTATTTTTTCAATTTGTTTATTTTATAATTCAAAGTAATTTTTTTTCAATCTTTCAATTGGTATTTTTTATCATACATTCATGTTTGTATTATACATCTCGGGCTGTTTTTGTATTTCTCCCTCCATCCAACTAACCACACAACCAACCATACAAACTAACATCTATTTAACCAACTATCTGACCAGCCATTCATTCAACCAATCACCCAACCAATCAATCACCCATCCAACCATCCAACCAATCATCCATCCAATCATCCACTCATTCATTTAATCAATCTTTCATAAAATCAATTAATTGGATGATCCATCCCTCCATCCATCCATCCATCCATCTATCCATTCATTGAATCATCCATCCATCCATCTATCTACCCATTCATTGAATCATCCATCCATCTACCCACTCATTGAATCATCCATCCATCCAACCATCCATCTATCCATCTATCTATCCATCTATTCATCCATTCACCCATCCATCCATTTATGCACCGATTGGCCCATGTATGTATCAGGTTATAAAGGAGAACAGCTGTGAAGCGAAGCTGGTCATAGTCAATCTTCCCGGTCCTCCCAAGGACGTGTCAGGAGAGAGGAGCTGTGAGAGGGGGGAGGGGAGGAGGGGGTGGGGGAAGGAAAGAGGGTGGTGGTGAAGGGGGATGGAGTGGGGATGGGGAGTGAGAGAAAGTGGTTGAGTAAGGGTGGTGTGGGAAAGTGGGGTGATGGAAAAAAAGAGAGAGATGGTGATAAACTAGAAAAAAAAATTAATCTTAATTAATTGGTGAAGCTCAAAAAACATTTTTCCACCACGACAATTCAACTCCCTCTGATCCCCTGCTAGACATGGACTTCCTGGAGGTGCTGACCGAAGGTCTGGACAGGGTTCTGATGGTGAGAGGAGGTGGCAAGGAGGTTATCACCATCTTCTCTTGAATGGGTGAGTGGGTGGGTAGGTGAGTGAGTGGGTGGATGGATGGGTGGGTGGGTGGGTGAGTGGGTGGATGGGTGAGTGAGTGGGTAGGTGAGTGGGTGGGTAAAAAGGTGGGTGAGTGAATGGGTGAGTGGGTTAGTAGGTGAGTGGGTGAGTGAATGAGTGGGTGACTGAATGAGTGGGTGAGTGAATGAGAGGGTAGGGGAATGGGTGAGTAGGGGGTTGAAAAACTGGGTGAGTATGAGAGGAAGTGGTTGTTACGATGATTTGAAGATGGAAAGTACAAAAAGTGGGTGGTGGGAGAAGCTCAAAGGTTGGGTGGTACAAGGCAATTGAAGCAATTAGGGTCTTGAAGTTATCAAGTTGTTTGAAGGTTTTAAATATTTCAATTATATCAAATAGGCATTTTTATTTGAAGCTTGGATGGTTTCAGTACGGAGTTCGAAGATTTGAGCATAATGGGATTCACAACAACCATTTTTCATTCCTTTCAGTCTTTTCCTCCCATACCTCTTCCCCCCTTCCCCCCTTCCACACCTCTTTCCCTCCCCCCCCCCTTCTATACTTTCCCCTCTTCCCCCTTCCACATCTCTCCCCCTTCCTCTTCCATCTCTTTTTTTTCCTCTTCCCTTACACCTCTTCCCCCCTTCCTCCTTCCACACCTCTCCCCTCTTCCCCTCTTAAACCTCTTCCCTCCTTACACCTCTCCCCCTTTCCCCCTTCCTCACCCTTTCTATACCCCCAGACCCAAAGAGTTGAAACTGTCGGCAGACGCGGGAAAGATTGTACTTAGTATTAGAATCTGTTCATCAGTACACCAACAGTATTTCGGCGGCTTTCTTGTTGTTTTTTTGGCTGCGTACAAAAAAAATTAATCCACAAAAAAAAACTTTAGCTGGGTTCATATTTTCTTTCAATTTTTTATTCAATTTTCAAGTTTGAATATCAATATTAATAATAATAATAATAATAATAATAATAATAATAATAATAATAATAGTAATAATAATAATAATAATAATAATAATAATAATAATAATAATAATAATAATAATAATAATAATAATAATAATAATAATAATAATAATAATAATAATAATAATAATAATAATAATAATAATAATAATAATAATAATAATAATAATAATAATAATAATAATAATAATAATAATAATAATAATAATAATAATAATAATAATAATAATAATAATAATAATAATAATAATAATAATAATAATAATAAAATTATTAGTATTAATCATGTTATTATTATTTTTATTATTAATAATAATAATAATATTATTATTATTAATGTATAATATTATTTCTTAATAAAACCTTTTATTTTTTTAATTAATTAATTCATTTTCATGTTATTTTTATTTATAATAGGAATTTTCCCATCTTGAACACAAAAACTCAACTGGTGGTTTTACAAAAGTTCAAACATTTCAATTAAAAAGATTTTCATAAGTTTTTTTCAGTTTTTTTCTTAATTTTTTCGAGTCATTTTTTTCCAATTAACTTATTCTTTTAATTAATTTTGTTTTTTTTCTTTTCCATTCATTTTTTTTCTCCCTTGAAGCAAAATTTTTTGTTTTATCAAAATTCCGGACCACGTCTTGAATATTTCTGCATGGCCAATCTACCTGGTGCTGTTGTTGTCACATTAAACATTTTTATCGGGTTTTTCTCAAAAATTTTTCAGCGTTTGGGTTTTTATTTTTTATTTTTATGATCCATATTTTCATCTTAGTTTTTATTTATATTTATTCAAATAACTTTTATTCAATTTTTATTGAATTTTTTCATTTAAGTTTCTATCAACATTTTTATTAAAATTTTTATAAAAAATTCTTATTCACATTTTTCAGTTGACAATTTGTAATGAAAAAAAGTTTTTACACAAAATTTATTTTTTTTATTTTGTTTTTCAACACAATTAATCATTTCACTAAAGTTTTTTTATGTATTTTTTCAAGATGAGTTGAAAATATTTAACGAAAAAAAATAATAAACAGCAAAAAAACAAACTAAAAAAACCAAAAGACCAAAAACATTTATTGAAAAGATTGAGAGTGAATTTTTGTTTTATTGAAAAAAAAAACAATTTATTTTTATTATTTTTTCAATAATTTGAAAATTCAAAAAATCAATTCATTTTTTATTATTTTTTTAATAATTTAAAATTTCAAAAAAAAATTTTTTTTTTTTTATTAGAGAAAATTCTTTGAGAATGTTTTGAGTTCTTTTGTGTCCAATCCGCCAAAACTTGAAAAAACTGCTAATTTTTTTTTAATGGGTAAATAAAATAATTTTAAAACTAAAACAATAAAAAATACAAAAATTAATATTTAGTATTAACTAATTTCAAATAATAATTAATTTAAATAATAAAAATAATATGTTTTAAAATAGTGAAAAATGAAAATTCAATTTATCAGCCAAATGAGATTTTTTCATTAAACTTCGAACAATACAGCGATCAAGACATGATGATCCTAAAATCAATCGACGACTAATTAATCTCAAATTAACCTAATCAATTATGGTACCTTAATCAAAATTCATTAATCTTTTCTTCTTAATCATGGTAATCTGATTTGAAATTCATTAATCTAATCTTCCTAATCATGGTAATCTGATTTGAAATTCATTAATCTAATCTTCTTAATCATGGTAATCTGATTTGAAATTCATTAATCTATTCTTCTTAATCATAGTGATTCAATCATAGATTTATTAAACTCATCCTCATTAAAATGGTCAATTAATTATAAATTCATTAATCTAATCTTCTTAATCATGGTAATCTGATTTGAAATTCATTAATCTAATCTTCTTAATCACATCATTAAAATTTCAAAACATCTAAATCCCTCGAATAACCTTGAAGCAATTGCACTAGTTGAGACTTTAGTAA
>OX387259.1:2258168-2265668 GCA_947562095.1 Branchellion lobata
TATTTTTTTCATTCTGCTCTTGGTGCTGTGCAGTTATTCAATTTTCAAATATATATATATATATATATATATATATATATATATATATATATATATATATATATATATATATATATATATATATATATATATATATATATATATATATATATATATATATATATATATATATATATATATATATATATATATATATATATATATATATATATATATATATATATATATATATATATATATATATATATATATATATATATATAGATATATATAGATATATATATATATATATATATATATATATATATATATATATATATATATATATATATATATATATATATATATATATATATATATATATATATATATATATATATATATATATATATATATATATATATATATATATATATATATATATATATATATATATATATATATATATATATATATATATATATATATATATATATATATATATATATATATATATATATATATATATATATATATATATATATATATATATATATATATATATATATATCTATATATATATATATATATATATATATATATATATATATATATATATATATATATATATATATATATATATATATATATATATATCTATATATATATCTATATATATATATATATCAAATCACAAAACTATTCTTTTTTAAATATTCTTATTATTATTATTTTTATTATTTTTATTTTTTATAAAATGAACACGAAACAAATGTATTTTTAAAAATAGCTTTGATATTTTTTGGGTTTCCGTAATTAAGTTTTTCCCACTTTAATTTGCAACCCAAGAGTTTATTTTTCAACTTTTCACCCTCAATTTCGTTTTTCCGAATATAATTTCAACTCTATTTTCAAACTTCTCTTCCGCATCCTATTAGTTTTCAATAAAAATCAATTTCTTGTTTTTTTTTTCAGTTCCAAATTTAAAATAAAAAAAAAAAACCTAATTCCTTATTAAACCAAAACCTTATTTTTTAATTTTTCTCGCCAATAAACAAAACTATTTCATTAAACTTCCAATTTTTTTTTTCCAAAGTGAGTTTTGAAAATGTTTTCAAATTCAAAATTTTTAGTTTCACCAATTTTTTCTTATTTTCCGCTTAGTCACAAGCCGGGTTGAATGTTGTTTCTTCTGGAACATTCGAAGCTTGTCCATCTACACCACCACAACTGCTGATTCTTACTGCTCGCCAAATCCATTTTCTAACCTCTCTTCTTCTCCTCCTTTTTATTTTTTTATTTTTTTGTTTTTTTGTTTTTTTTTCTCTGTAATCTCATCTTTTTTATTATTTTTTTTTAAGTTTTCACTTTTTTTTCTCTTTTTTCTTTTTTCTTTTTTTTTTCTTCTTTTTTCCTTTTTCTTTTTTCCATCTTTTTTTTCACTTTTCTGCAAAAAATTCACGTGGTTCGAGATTAATTTAAATTAAGTTCACTTTTCAACTTTCTCACTCCGCCCCATCCCTCCTTCGTCACCTCAATGACTTCTGGATTCTTCTGGTCGAAACATTAGCCGAATTTTTTAATTTTTTTCTTTTTATTTTCATACTTATCAACCTTTTTTTAATTTTTAATTCAATTTTTTTTTCATTTTTCATTTCCACTTTATTTGCATTTTGATATCTGCTTGTAGAAAAAAATATTTTGGACTATATATAGCTTGGTGCCACAAACAACCACTGAAAATAACTCGCTTCTTGAGTGGTTCAAAATAGGCTGAATGTTACTATTAATAACTTGATGAAGAAACTAGATGCATATTTAATTAGTCTATCAATCATTCAATGCTGATAAACTGCAATAATAAAAGTCACAACTTTGAAGAAAATAATACTAAAAATTAATATTTCTTTTTTTAAAATAAAAATAATACTAATAATAATAGTTATTATTATCATTATTATCACTACAATAATTATCATAATAATAATTATTAAATTGGTTAATTAACGCTGAAAAGTTGATTAATTTTGAATTAAAATTGCAGTCATTATATTAAAATGAACTGATGTAGCAAATGAAACCCATTTTTATTTCGTAACCTAAAAAACTAAATATGAAGAAAAATTATGACTTATCAGGTCAATGATGTCTAATTAGGTCAATGATGTCTAATTAGGTCAATGATGTCTAATTAGGTCAATGATGTCTAATTAGGTCAATGATGTCTAATTAGGTCATGATGTCTAATTAGGTCAATGACGTTTCAATCATGTCTGTGACGTTTTTAGCAGATTTGTGTCGTAGTTATTAGACAGATTAACCGCAAATGAAGCACCTAGAAACAGTAGCCACTTAAGTTCATTTATATAGCGTTTAACAATAGTTTAAACTTTCAGAGATTTCAGCAGGTTGTTAAAAAGTTGAATTTGTCTTTATCGACTTAATTTTAGTAATTTTGTGGCCGAAATCTTATCAGCATACAATTCATATTAGAATGTTATTTTAATCAAATTTCTATTCTTATCATCAAAATCTTTTTCTCATCTTTCCTTGCTTCTGAACCACACTGATCTTTCTTCCTTCCCATCTCCCCCCCCCCCCCCCTTACTTTTTTTCTCATCCCCCCCCCCCATCCTTTTTTCCCATTTTCATTAGTTACCCTACTTTTAACCCCCCCCCCCCCTCTTCACTCTTTTTTTCCTCCCCATTCATCTTCACCCCTTTTTTTCTAAGTTTTCCTTCTCTCTCCTTCCCCTCTCCCCCTCTTCCCCCCTCCCCCCTTCCCCTTTCTCCCCCTTCCCCCCCTTCCCCTTTCTCCCTCCTCCTCCCTCCCCCCTTACCCACTTTCTTCCCCTCCTCCCTCCGCAAGACAACACTATGATATGCAATCCATAACGACTTGCTGATTATTTTACGCGCCAATTTTTAGACCACGTGATAGCATTTTGAAGTTGTAGAATGTTCGAAATTTAAGATTCAAAGTGGAGATAAAATATTGAAGTACTTATTGCTGAGTATCTCCTCTTTCTTATTTATATTCATGTTTTTTTCATTATTATTATTATTTTTATTGTTATTATTATTATTATTTTTATTTTTATTATTATTATTATTATTATTATTATTATTATTATTATTATTATTATTATTATTATTATTATTTTTATTATTATTATTATTATTATTATTATTATTATTATTATTATTCTCTTTCCTATTCTTTAAAATCTATTTATTTTATTTTTTTTCTTCTTTTTTGCCTTCTTTTTCTATTTCTCCTCCTTTTTTTGTTTCTACTACCACTTTTCATTTCCTCTTTCATCCTTCTCTTTTCTTTATTTTTTATTATTTTTTTTCCTCTTTTTCACCACCTACCTCCACCCACCGCACAGCTAAGAAGATGCCCACGTTAACTCACTTACCGCTTTGATCTTGTATGATCTTTCACTTTGTAGAACCTTCCCTAGTTCCCAACTGCTTCTTCTGCTTTACCATTAATCTTTCTTAATCTTCAATCTTCCATGATTTTATAATATTTACTATAATTATAATTATATTTTTTATAACTTTCCATGAAATCCAACTTTTCAAAAATACAAAATCAAAATTCAATTTCTAATTTTCTTCACTACATGAACCAATCTAATCAATTCATGATTAGATTAAGCGCTGAGTTTTATGATAATCTCCCTCCTATTTACACACAGCCATATGGAACGGTGATTTTTGAACCTTAACCATTCTTGACGTTTTGATCTTGCGAACAATCTTCATGTTATTCTCTTAATCATATTCTTAATCATTATTTTGTGTAACTACCATGCATGACCATCTTTTTGATTATGTATATAATCCATTCCTTAATCTCGATCTTAACTGGTTTCTTAATCTTAATCTCAACTGACTTCTTAATCTAATCATCAAACTCTCATTGTTTCAACAACAGATTTGTAAGTGAACCATTCAAAGATGGGATTGAATTTCAAATCTCAAAATATTTTTTTAATTAATAATTTAAAAATGTTATTCAAAATTATAAAATTAAAAATTAATTCCAAATTTTAATTCTTGTTTATATATTTTTTTTTCAGTTATGCTGAATCTATTATTAATTTATTATTTATTCATAATTTAATTATGATTAATTTTTTCAAATTATTTTTTTTAAATTTATAATCAGTCACGTGAGTTATGATATAAAGATCCATCCAATGAAATACTCCTCCCTAACTTCCACGACCACTTTAAGGCTTGTCAATTAAAGAGGGTTGCTGTGATAGTGACCAGAAAGTGGATGGATGGGTGAATGGGTGGGGAGTGGGTGGATGGGTGGCTGGATGGGTGGCTGGATGGGTGGCTGGATGGGTGGGTGGGGAGTGGGTGGATGGGTGGCTGGATGGGTGGCTGGATGGGTGGGTGGGGAGTGGGTGGATGGGTGGGTGGATGGGTGGATGGATTGGTGGATGGGTGGGGAGTGGGTGGATGGGTGAATGAATGGATTGATAGATGGATGGATGGATGGATGAATGAGTGGATGAGGGGGTGAAGTGTTTAAAAATGAATTGAAGTGATAACAGATGTAGGGAGGATGGGATGTAGTGGGAACCAATTAGCAAGCTAATAACAGTAATAAAAAAACGTGTTTTTATTAAAAAATATATATATGATCAAATAATAATAATAAAAATAATAATATAAAAAATAATAATAAAAATAATAATAATAATAATAATAATAATAATAATAATAATAATAATAATAATAATAATAATAATAATAATAATAATAATAATAATAATAATAATAATAATAATAATAATAATAATAATAATAATAATAATAATAATAATAATAATAATAATAATAATAATAATAATAATAATAATAATAATAATAATAATAATAGAAATAAAAATAAAAATAATAATAATAATAATACAAATAATAATAACAGAAAATATAAATTCATGATGTCAATATCATTAAAAAAATAATAAAAGTTATTATTATTATTCAATTTTATATTATTAATAATATTTATCATTATCAACATTATTATTTATTTTTATTTATTTTCTTTTCTACTTGGCTTTTGCACGCAATGTTTCACATGCACAGCAGGAAAGACTAGAAGGTTCCGAAATAATTTTTTCAAATCCTCTTCGAAGATTTTAGAAAAATTTTCATAAGCTTTTTAAAAGATGCAGAAAATTTTCGGATTATCCCAATCTTTTCCAGACCTTTCTAGGACTTTGTAGAATAAATTTATTCAGTTTTTTTTAATATGAAAATGCTACCCTGTCCTTCTGGATCTTTCTAGAAGGTTCTTTCTGAAGTTTCTTGGATTATTTTAAAAAGATTTTTTTTTAGATCATTCTAGAAAAAAAATCATTTTTCTAGTTTTGTTCGAAAACAAAAACTTATTTTCAGATTATCCCAGAAAAGAAACTTCTTTCTAGATTTTTTCAGAATGCATGTTTTTTCTTAGCTTTTTCTAGATCATTCTAGAGGGAGGTAACACGTCTGAACTGTGGTCAATCATATCAAGAGCACTCTCGAGTGCCGTAAGTGTTGTCTAGGCCTCCAGGCATATAGTCAGCACCACCAGCGTATTGTTCATTTTAGATACAAATTAAAGCTTTGCATCCTCTGTAGGTTTTTTTTCGGTTTTTTTTTCTGTTTTTTTCCAGTTTTTTTCATTTTTTTGTTTTTCTCAGTTTTTACGATGTAATTTTTCAATTTTTTCAATTTTTTTTTATCAGAATCTTTCTTTAAAAGTGTTATTTTTATTTACTTTTTGTTTTCTTTAGCTTGAATTTTTCGACGTGGTACCTTGTTGTAGTACCAAGTTGAAGTTACATGCCCCTTCTACGGTGACTCTCACGTACTTAATACCTTCCGTTGGTACCGCAGCTTAATGAGATTTGCTTACGTATTTATACCTCCGACTAACAGTTAATACCGTCGACTAACAGTTAATACCGCCGACTAACCGCTAATACCACTGACTAACATACAATACCACTGACTGTCACATATTGCCAATGAATTCCAGTAACTGACAATGAACTCCAAAGAATTTCATCAAATTCCAGCTGATACCTTCAATACCATTGCTTGGGTGTTTTGATACCTTCAATATCGTGTGGTTAGGGTATTCCAAGGCCGGTAATACCAGTAGCTTGGTATTTTGTTGGCACCATCACCAGTAGTTGGGTATTTTATCAGCTTTATTGTTATTGGCTGGGTATTCGAATACTGTGTACTACCATTTTTAACCAGTCAATACCAGTTTTTGGGTATTTTTGAAATGTTTTAGTAGCTTTGAGACCATTTGGTTTAGAAATTTTGTAGAGTTCGGTTGAATAATTCGGTAAAAATAAGTCTCATTTTTCGCACTTCTCTACTTTGACTTCTTAGACATTCAATTCTAACAAATAATGAAACCATTAAATACCTAATGAAACCATTAAATACCTAATAAAACCATTAAGTACCTAATAAAAATTTTGAATACATATTAAAATATGAAAGAATAATTAAATTTTTATCAAAAATATTTGAATAATACAATAAAAGAATTTGAAATTATTTAAAAATACTTCCAATAAGTATAATATTCTTACTTAGGCTTGGAAAACCAGTACAATACTCAGCATGTTCAAGCGCATTCCTTCGAGTACGAAGTACATTTTGTATGCTATGTACACTTAATTGCTGATTCCCATGGCTTATTGCTGAGTCTCACCTGTTGTTAGTATACCCTACTCATCAAGTAGCGTTTGAAATTAATTAGCTTACAAAGTACACCTTAATTGGTTGTACTTCATTGTACTTAATTGTACTTGATTGTACTTGATTGTACTTCATTGTACTTCACAGTACTCCACAGTACTTCACAGTACTCCACAGTAATTCACAGTACTACACAATACTTCACACTAATTCGCAGTAATTCCTTGTACTTTAGCCACCACAGCATTGCAAGCAAAAAAGTTCTAAGCAGGCGACGCCGCGTCGAAGAAATATTTATAACCGAATTAACTTTTGATATTTTAGTTGAAATTCTGGTTCACTTTTGATCTTTTAGTTGAGATGCTGGTTCACTTTTAAATGTTACTTGAATTCACATTTAAACCAATTCCCAAACCAAACCTACGCTTTTGTTTTCAACCCCCTAAATTTCTTCCTCTTTTCTCTCATTTCATTTTTCCTCCTTTTTCTCTTTTTTCCATTTCTTTTATCCATTTTCATTTCTTCCCTTCATCAATTCCATCTTCACACCCAATCTTACCCTTTTCCCATTGTTTCACCCAAGCTTCTCTTCCCCCATTCACCCAATCTCCCCTTCCCCCATTCACCCAATCTCCCTTCCCCCATTCACCCAATCTCCCTTCCCCTATTCACCCAATCTCCCATCCCCCATTCACCCAATCTCCCTTCCCCCATTCACCCAATCTTCTTTCCCCCATTCACCCAATCTCCCCTTCCCCCATTCACCCAATCTCCCCTTCCCCCATT